>CANXYC010306132.1:0-12081 GCA_948193065.1 Aleurites moluccanus | reverse complement strand
ATTAATCCATTAATTAACTCTTAAGTATTTTCAATTTATTTTGCTATAATTTTTAATACTCTAGCATTTTCAACTATGTTCATATTGCCCATTCTATTCGATTTAATTCTCATTTAAATTCTATAATTCACTCTAATGTCTATTTCCCATTGTCCTTGATAAATTTTCGGTTATTGCTCCCTGGAGAATTTAAAAAAAAATTTCTGCCCGATTTAGGTTTTCCATTATAATCGTTCGGGTTATTACATCAAGCAAAGACAGCAGCGACTAGGTTTTCTAATAGGATAGAAAGCACAAAATGCAAGTAAGAAAGAGAAAGGCAAAAGATATTGATAGGCATACAAAATAGAATGTCTAAGGTTTTCTCCAGACGCAAAAGAAAAGAAGGAAGGAAGGCAATGGCTAAGTATTATAAAGGGATAGGAAGCACAAAAGGCACATCCAAAAGAGGAGGATAAAAAAACATTGAAGGACATTGAGAATGATATCGTTTAATGCAGTAGATGATAAATTAAAAGGCATAATTGCAAACTTACTAAAACTTACTATTCCCAAGAGATGTCCGAATTAAAAGACACATTAAACCTTATGAAATTGCATCATTTTGATGGGGCAGAGGGAAGCAAGTGGAAATTAGTAATCTGCAAATGCAAAATTAATAGCAAATTGAACATGTATAAGAAAAATGGGAATCCATATAAAACATATTCCCAGATATGCATATAATTAAAATAAAAAACTAAATAAAAACAAAACTCAACAATGGAAGGAGCAGAGGCATATAAAACTCCAAGGAATTTCCATATCGCATCACAATAATCAGTATCACAATGACCAAACATACAAAAAAAAATAGATCAAATAAGTTGGAGCAGAAAAAGATGAATCCATATAACTTTCTCCCTCAAACGAGAAATACCAAATCCCAAATGAATGCCAAAGGAAAAAGCTCAAGAACGGTTCCCAATCCAATCAACCTAAAAAAAGGTCAAATCTGAAAAAAAAAATCCACAATGGTAAAAGAAAAAATAATAAAAACCAACAAAAGGAAATTAAGAAGTCAATATATCAAAATAGAAAATGCAAGTGAAAGGAGGTTCAACAGAATGACAAGAGTTTGCTTCAAATGAAAATGGAAAAAAAGCAAAAGAGAATGCCATCCAATAAAAGGACAAATAAAAAAAATCCCTCATAGAAACAAAAGCTGTAGTACTATAGAAAATTGAAGAAAGAAGAAGATTAATATTGAAGAAAGAGAAGTGGTAGGCCGAACCATAAGTAGAGAAAAGAACCAAAAATATTTTTCATCCTTCCAAAGAGACCAACCTTTAGATAGAAAATTAAAGAAGGAAGAAGATTAATGGAGAAAAAACTAGATGGAGATTATATAAGCTATTTGGTGGAACAAAAAGGAGAAGGTAAATATTCTAAACTTCAGTTTTTAGTTTAATTTAAGAGTTCTATGGTTTGATTTGGCAAATAATTGAGGTAATTAAGCTAAAAATGTTAAAGATAAGCTAGGGTTTTAAAGAGATTTTGAATCTGTGTTGAAGCAGTAACTTGTAGGCAGTAATCCGAAATTTTCATGACTGAATTTGAAGTTTGTTAAAACATAAAAGTTGTAGTTAAATATGTTAATTAGATTTATGTAAAAGCAATTTGTAAAATTAGAAGTGAGGAAAGAGTTATTGAGTAAAACTTGTGATTGACCTGAAATTAAGTTTTCTAGAAAATGCTATTGTGTTTTTATTGTATAGACTGTTAGAGACAGAATTAGAAAAAATATTCAACATGAAAAGTGTTAATTTGTGGTTTATGAGATATTGAGCCATAAGTGTTAACTTCCCGGATTGACTGATAAATAGAACATAGGCTACTGAGTTCTATTAATATGAGGACTTTAAATTCTGAATTAGAGAAAATGTTAAACATAAAAAATGTTCATTAACATGTTATCTAAATGGCTGTAAAATTATTTTGTAATTAGATAAACACAGAATTAATTATAGGCATAAAAATATGGCCTATTTGGGTAGAGATTTCAGGGCAGTAGTTTAATTTTGGAAATTCACTAATAATTGTGCAGAGATCTAAATATTCTAAAATTTGGATATGTTATAATATTATATGTCTATTTTCAATAATTATAGTAATTGATTTAGTATAGATTGAGTTATTAGTAAAAGAACATAATCTGCCAAGTCAAAGTTACAAGGCAGAATGCAAGGCAGCAGGGCTTGTTATAAGCCTAAGTTTAAATTTACACCATAAATTGTGTAGCAATGGAAATAAGATAAATTTTGGATATGTTAGAGCTTAATATGTCTAGTTTAATTAGAAAGAAGAATTAAAGTATTTGGATAAATATAGAAAGAGATATGGATTAAGGAACACAGGCTGTTAGTACTGAATGTTGCACAGAAAAACCTTAGTGATTTGGAAAATTTATGAAGTTCTTAAATATAAGTGTAATTAATGTAATTTTATGTTAAATAGTATCTGAACAGAAATTAATTGAATATGTAAAGTCAAAAATGAATGAAAGACAGTGATGAGTACCATGAGCATGTGAGTAATGAACCAAGGAAATGGAATTGGAAATGAAAAGTATAAGTAAAGTGCAATAAAAAGTGCTTAGTGAGTTAAGTAATGTACATATTATCAATGTTTTGTCTTACTCCATTGAAATTATTGAATTCTTCTACTTTAGACTTTATTCCATTCTAAATTCGCTTTACTAAAATTTGATTATCTATATATATATATGAATTACATGAACTTCCCCAATTATCTTCATTACTTCAATATCTCTTCCATTGACTCTTGATTATTGATATAGAATCTTAAATGTGATTATTTGTTATATGACTACTCTGTGTGAATCCCATTGATGCAATAATATCATTATGACAGAAAGGGTCACCGATGGGGTAGGGTTTACTTCATCGGCATTGTGCACAATGAGTATTTTATGCGAACCCTAGCTAGGAGGGGGTAAGGTCCTGGCCATAAATTCTGATCAACCTTATGCTTAAATTGATTGATTGCTACCGAGATATGTAGCTTTTCTATGTGGATTGTATGGACCCAAAATTTTTTGTCATACTTCTTACTATTATTATTGACTCATTGATTCATTGAGCAATGACCTATGTGTTTCATATTTCTTTATTGGCATCATCTCTATCTATTTATTGTTAACCAATATTCTCAAATATATCTTGTTAGCCTTTCTTTATTATTAAAAAGAATTGACCTTATAAGCATGATATATGTATTTTACTCACTGAGTTATACTCACCCTATAGTGGTTTATAATTTTTACAGGGATGAGATAGAGAAGGCTAATTCCAAGTCAATTTCTTTTCCGACTTTGGACTTCAAGTACATTGAGATATAATTTTATTCACTAAAGGTTATAAGTGTTAACTCTTAGAGCTCCATGATACTGTGTATAATTAGGTGATTAAGTACTATAATAATATATGAACAGTAAAGTAATTGACATTTAAATGATTTGCTTTAAAGTTTAATAATGAATGACTATAATATGTAATGCTTAATAATAATAATAATAAAGTGATAAAGACAGTGATACTGAAATAGCTAAAATGAAATTCACATATTTTAAAACAGATTTTAGAAGTGCCATGTATGTCTGTGTAAACTATGAAGTTGAGGGTATGAGGATGGCAAATTATTGGGAGTGTAAAAAAAAATTCTTGTGCAGGCTGTGTAATTTTTTGAAAGACTCGATTTTGGGTTAGGAATAGCATTAAAATTACAAATGAAACTCTGACAAAATTTTTGTAAATTTAATAAGTAACAAATGGAATCTATTTAATAAGTAACAAATGGAATCTGAATATTAATAAATGGATTAAGTATGATTGATTAATAATTAGATTGTTAATGGATTCTACGGATTTTCGGTGACCTTAGGTCTACCAGTGCCCTAGAACCATCGCGTTCCAAAAGTGGAATGTGACAAAAGCAATCGAGTAGGAAAAAATGAAACATGCAAGAGAAAATAAGATGAATGGAACAACTAGAGTTTTCTCCAAAACAACTAGAGTTTTCTCCAAACGCAAATGGGAATAAACGAAGGAGGCAGCTGCTAGGTCTTCTGATAGGGTAGGAAGCACAAAAGACAAGGAATGCAAAAAGACATTGACAAACATAAATAGTGGAGTAGTTAGGATTATCTCCATATGCGAAAGCAGCTAGGTCTTTTGAAGGAATATGAAGTACAAAAGGCAAATAAGAAAAAGGAGGGCAAAAAGACATCGAAGGCTAAATCAATCACAAATTTCATAGTTCAAAGAACCGTAAAATGTTGCTTGACTTTTACTGCATATAATAGAGAAAAGGCCAAACATACAACAAAAAAAAAAAGTAAATCGAACATGCTAAAGTCAAAAAAAAAAAAAAAAAGGAATCCATACAAAACAAATTCCTAGACATGCGCATAATCTAAATAAAAAAACTAAATAAAAACAAACCTCGACAACAAAATGAGTAAAGACACAAAGACCTTAAAGAAAATTCAAATCACATTCCAAGAATCAGAATAACAATGGCCAAACATGTAATAAAAAAATAGCAGATTGGACATGTAGGAGCAGAAAAAGCAAAATCCATATAACTTTCTCCCTTAAATGAGAAATACTTAATTCCAAGCAAATGTCAAAAGCAAAAGCTAAAGAACGGTTCTCAATCCAATCGATTCAACAAAAGATCGAATTTAGAGAAAAATAAATTTCTAATGATAAGAGAAAAAACAACAAAAACAACAATGAAATAAGGAACAAAAGAAATCACAATGGAATATGCAAGCGAAAAGAAGATTAATAGAATAACAAAAGCCTTCTTCACATGAAAATGGAAAAAAAGGAAAAAGAGGATATCATCCAACAAAAGGCAAGATAAAAAAAATTTCCTATGGTAACAAACACATTCAAGTAGAAAAAAAATGGAACATGTAAGAAAAAGGAAGATGAAAGGAAAAACTAGTGTTTTCTCCTGGCGCGAATAGGAAAAAAGCAAAGAAGGCGACAACTACGTCTTCTGATGGGATATGAAGCACAAAAGTCAATTACAAAAACGGAAGGCAAAAAGACCTTGGTAGGCATAAAGAACGGAACGACTAGGATTTTCACCAAACGGAAATGGGAAAAAGGATGAGAGGCAACAACTATATCTTTTGAAGAGTTATGAAGCATAAAAAGAAAATAAGAAAAAAGATGACAAAAAGACATCAAAGGGAATGAGAACGGGATCGTTTAATGCTACAGACAACAAGTTAAAGGGCATAGCAATAAACTCACTAAAGTTTACTTTTTCCAAGATATGTCAAAATCAAAAGACACATTTAACCATAAGAAATGGCGCCATTTTGATGAGGTAGAGTGAAGCAAGTGTAAGTAAGTAATCCGCAAAGGTTAAATTAATTACAAATTTCACTTTCATAAAACAGAGAATTTTTATTTGCTTTTGTTATATTTAATATAAGAAAATGGCAAAACATACAAAAAAAAAAAGCAAATTGAATATGCAGGAGGGAAAAAAAAAAAAGGAGAATCCATATATAATACATTCCCAAACATACATATAATCAAAATAAAAAAAACTAAATAAAAATAAACCTCAGCAACGGAAGGAGAAGAGAAAGAAATTTCCAAGAAAATTCTCAATCATATCCCAACAATCAATATTATAATGGCTAAACATACACAAGAAAAAAAATAGCATGTCGTAGATACATGAAAGAAAAAAATAGAATCCATGTAAATTTCTCCCTCAAATGAGTTATACTAAATCACAAACAAATGCCAAAGGAAAAAAGCTCAAGAGCAATTTTTAATCCAATCAACCAAACAAAAGGTCGACCCTAAAAAAACAAATTTCCAATGGCAAGTGAAAAAACAACATAAACCAACAAAAAAAAAAAGAAATTAGAAACTCCAAAAATTACAACGGAATATGCAAGTGAAAGGAAGATCAATAGAACTGGTAGAGCCTTCTTCACATGAAAAAGGAAAAAGGAAGGAGAGAAGGCCAAATCCTTTTAAAAAATAACAAATCCCCATGGTAACAAACGCTATCAAACAGAAAAAAAAAATATGAATCATGTAAGAGAAAATAATATGAATGGAACGATTAGGGTTTTCTCTAGATGCGAATGGAAAAAAAAAATGACGACTAGGATTTTTGATGGGATAAGAAGCACAAAAGGCAACTAAGAAAGAGGAAGGCAAAAAGACATTGGTAGGCTATAGGAATGAAACTGCTAGGTTTTTCTCCAGACGTGAATGGGAAGAAGGAAGGTAGGTGGCAACTATATTTTGTGAAAGGATAGGTAGCACAAAGGACAACTAAAAAAGAGGAGGTCAATAAGGCATTGAAAAATATTGATAACGGTACCATTTAACGCAATAGAGGGCAAATTAAAGTTCATAACACTAAACTCACTAAAGCTTACTTTTCCCAAGAGATGTCAGAATCAAAAGACTCATTTAACCCTATAAAATGACACAATTTTGTTGGGGGCAGAGGGAAACAAGTACAAATCAGTAATTTGCAAATGTCAAATCAATTGCAAATTTCATTGTTCATAGAATAATGAAATTTTACTATGCTTTTATTGTATTTAATAGAAAAAATGGCCAAACTCACATACACACACACAAAAAAAAGCAAATTGAACACACAAAAGAAAAAAAGGGGAATCCATATAAAACACATTCTCAGACATATGCATAATAAATAAAACTAAATAAAAAAACCTCAGCAACAGAAGGAGCAGAGGCATAAACACCTCTAAGAAAATTCCAAATTGCATCCCAACAATCAGTATTACAATGGCCAAATATACACCAAAAAATAGCAAATCAAACAAGCGAGAGTAGAAAAAGTAGAATCCATATAATTTTCTCCCTTAAATGAGAAATACCAAATCCCTATCAAATACTCAAGGCAAAAAGCTCAAAAATGGTTCCTAATCCAATCGATCAAACAAAAATCTGAATCTAAAAAAATATCACACCCCAACTCCAGTGGTGCGACGGTCCTAGGACAAAGGTAGGCTTAAGGCCACCATAAACCCATAGAACACTCATAACCTGGATCTCATTCATACTATATAGACATATCATATACAAATGTCATTACAATATTCATTCCTATAATTCATGTAATCATAATTCATACATTTATAATTATTATCATATAGTTTTCTCTTGTTCCTTACTGATCAAAAGATACATCCCACATCACTAAGGAACAAGGGCAGCCCAAAATGAAACAGTCCAGACATCAAAATAATATAGTCCTCGATATCTAAATACGGAACTCTAGAGTGTACTCCACATACATATTATACCATAATACAATTCGATGAATATATATATCAAAATAATTACAATGATGGCTTCTTCGAGGAATGAATCAAGAAGCTCTGTCTTCTATATGAGCTCCCTCTCAAGCTACACTATCACCTGAAATCCACAGAAGATGAGTGAGCCTTCAACTCAGTAAGTTATGAACATGCAATATAAAGATCAATCCAAAGAAAGGTCAATCCAATGAAATATGGGTAAGAAAACATCATATAGTTATGCTTACAAGAACAAAAGTGCTCATAATCTAATAACACTGACAAATCACATGATAGAACTGCAGAGTGCATCAGTAGCCTTGTTACCTATCACAACAGAGCGCATCAGTAGTTCTTGCTACCTTATCGCAAACGCATGCTTGGCTAGGCATATGCCTAGAGTTCATGGTCCCCTCTAGGTGGAACACTGATAAAAACCCTATCAGCTAGGTTCCCAAAGTGCACAATGGACCAATGAATTTACTCTCATTAAGAACAGCGTTCTATCCATAGGGTCATATGGTTGCAATATTACAAGAGAACATATTGGTCACAAGACCATCAATATATATTATAAATTCAGTCAAATTAACAAATAGGTTTCATATGAACTTGATCCAAGGAACGATGACCAAGTCATTTACAATATATATATGGTAATCACATGGAACAAATTGTCATTTGTTTGAGAATATCATGGAAACTTCAATCAATAGGTCAGTAATACAATATCATATAACATGTGAATTATATATGGGAACATTAGGAAGGTTTGGATAATTCATTTCAAATAAGCAATATACATATGTAATGTTCATACTTACCTCAAATCAATTTATCCTTGTATTTTTCCTCAGTTACTTGTACAGTCAATAAATCTCCTTTAATTTCTTGAATCCTCTTTTTCCAATGACATTTCCCCAAATACTCAAAATTAGGGTTTCCTCAATCAACAATACATAATATAATTCTCTATAATTTTAATCATCTTATAGCTTTTATTATTGTTTCCTAACATCAATTTAATCAATCGCTTAAGAAAATCTAAAGTTTAAGAATCAGCTTACTATTCATGTTACTATTTATCAAATTCCATAAATTCTGATATCTTGAATATTAATCAAAATTAATAGTCTTAAATACTTATAATAGAGTCTATATACTCATATAGATCTATTCTACCTATCAAAAATTCTTAATCTAAAGAAAAAAATGAAATTTGGAGAAAATTACCTTATTTTTTCCAAAACTGAATTCCTGAAAAATCTAACTTGAGAATGATGATTAAAGTCTTAAATGCGCTCATTTAATGATCCAATGCATTAATTTTGAGCATTAATGCATTAAAAATAAATGGGACAGATTTGAAAAATATAAGAGAAGAAATGAGAACGAACGAAGAAAAAAGAAGAAGAAGATATTGCGAAATTAGCTACCGCTTCTCCTTTAAAATAGGCCACTGCCTCACAGCTTCCCACTTCGCCAAACTCACTTCGCATATGCCACCTCGGCAATGCCTCTTCTCCAAACTCGCCTCGCCTATTTCCACTTCGCATATGCCACCTCGGCAATGCCTCTTCGCCAATCTCGCCTCCCCTATTTCCACTTCGCATATGCCACCTCAGCAATGCTTCTTTGCCAATCTCGCCTCGCCTATTTCTACTTCGCATATGCCACCTCGGCAATGCCTCTTCGCCAATCTCGCCTCGCCTATTTCCATTTCGCATATGCCACCTCGGCAATGCCTCTTCGCCAATCTCGTCTCGCCTATTTCCATTTCGCATAAGCCACTTCGGCAATGCCTCTTCGTCAATCTTGCCTCACCTATTTCCACTTCGCATATGTCACCTCGACAATACTTCTTCGCCATTCTCACCTCGCTTATTTTCACCTCGGCAATGCCTCTTCGCCAATCTCCATTTTGGTGAGCTGGAATCCTGTTGAGCCAGCCATCTCGCCAGTTCGCACTAAAATGGCTTGCGAGCAAGAAAAAGAAGTCCAAATGTCCTGATTCTTTTTTCCAGTTAACTTAGACATTCAGGGCCACAATTCCATGCTTACCTCTCCTGCTCGATCAACCTCTAACCATTTTTGAAATCGAGGAACCACCTAGCACTACCTATTCTGTCATGCTAGAAAACCTTCCTTGTCACTCCACACTGAACCAGCTCGCAATTGAGCTACAGACACCCAAATTCTTTAATTTTTTTGTCACTTAAAATAGACACTCAGGGGTCCATTATAACCAAAATTCAAATCAAAAAGAAATCTACAAAATTTATGGTGAATTTCTAAATTCACCCAGACTTTACTTTCCAAAAATTGTCCAAGCAGGTCTGATTAAATTAGCTATCTCTTGAACTATAATTATCCAATCTCATTAAATTTTCACAGCCATTAGTATAACACTTGAAGGAACATTTTTCCTGTTTACATTTTTTTTAACTCAAACAGTCTCTATCATTTCCAGAAAATAACAAACTGACTCAGAATTTCTGCAGGAAAAAGAGAACCAAATAAATTCTGGTTGAGGAGCATATCTCCTACACACACAGAATTTCCAAAACAATCTTACAAATTTTATAGATAGTATAAAAATCTGTAACTCTTATGATTTACTCTTTTAAAATCACAAAACTGACTCACCAAAATCTTTCCTGCATAAAAAAATTCTAAAATTTCTCCAAGACATTAATCTATCCACAACATCTCAAAAATCAGAGAAAAAATAAAAATCAAATCAAATCAAATATTTATTATTAGGTATTACATTTTCCCCCCTTAAATAAATTCGTCTTCGAATTTAAAGAACTTACCTTAAACTTGAAATAAGTGGGGATACTTGGCTCGCATAAACTGCTCACTCTCCCAAGTACACTCTTCCATAACTTGATTCCTCCATAGAACCTTAACCATTGATATATATTTATTTCTCAGCCTCTTGATCATTTGGTCCACAATGGCAATTGGAACCTCTTCATACATCAAATCTGGTTGAAGGTCCACTGCTGGAACTTGCAGCACATGAGAAGGGTCAGCGATATACTTCCGAAGCATCGATACGTGGAATAGCAGGTGCACACTATCCATGCTAGGCGGCAAAGCTAACTTATATGAAACCTCTCCAACCTTGCTCAGAATTTCAAAAGGTCCAATAAATCGTGGAGATAGCTTGCCTCTCTTACCAAACCTTAAAACTCCTTTCATTGGTGAGATCTTTAAAAACACTACATCTCCCATGGAAAACTGAAGGTCTTTTCTCTTTGGATCAGCATAACTCTTTTGGCGGCTGAAAGCTGCTTTTAATCTCTCCCGGATCAACGGAATCTTTTCCAATGATATATCTTATCAATTCTAGTCCTTCGATATATTTTCCTCCAACCTCATCCCAACACAAGGGAGATCTGCATTTCCTGCCATATAATGCTTCGTAAGGAGGCATCTGAATCATGGAATGATAGCTGTTGTTATAGGCAAACTCTATCAAAGGCAAATGCTTATCCCAGTTTCCTCCAAAATCTAGAGTGCACATCCTCAGCATGTCTTCTAGAGTTTGGATGGTCCTCTCTGACTGCCTATCTGTTTGTGGATGAAATATTGTACCCAAGCACTCTTGTAATTTTCGCCAAAATCTCGAGGTGAACTGAGTAACTCTATCTGAGATGATCGAAACTAGAACTCCATACAGCCTGACAATCTCATCGACATAAATCTGCGCATATTGCAAAGTCGTATAAGTCATCTTGACCGGCAATAAATGAGCTGACTTGGTTAATCTATCAACAATAACCCATATTGAATCATGGCCTCTTGAAGTCCTTGGCAATCCAACCACAAAGTCCATAGTCACTCTCTCCCATTTCCATTCTGGCAATGGCAACTCTTGAAGTATTCCAGAAGGTTTCTGATGCTCAAATTTGACTTGCTGACAAGTTAGACTTTTAGCTACATATTCTACGACATCTCTTTTCATTCCACTCCACCAGTAAGAACTCTTGATATCATGGTACATCTTTGTTGCACCTGGATGCACACTATAGTTAGAATGGTGAGCTTCCTTGAGAATTACATCCTTCAATCCATCCACAGCTGGAACACATAATCTATTGCCCAGTCTCAACACACCATCAACTATGGTAAAACCTGAAGCTCTATCTATCCCCACATCATTCTTTAGCTTTACCAATTGAGGGTCCTTATCTTATGCTTCTCTTATCTGATCAATAAGAACCGGTTTGACTTGGAAATGGGCTAAAAGCACTCCTGAATCTGACAGATTCAAACTAATTCCTAACTCATGCAATCTTTGTACCTCTCTCACTAGAGATCTCTTACTAACTTGGATATGGGATAAACTTCCCAAAGACTTCCTATTCAATGCATCCGCCACTACATTTGCTTTTCCTGGATGGTACAATATTTCACAGTCATAATCCTTAAGCAATTCAACCCACCTTCTCTGCCTAAGGTTAAGATCTTTCTGTTGAAATATATATTTCAAACTCTTATGATCTGTGAAGATTTCACACTTCTCTCCATACAGGGAGTGTCTTCAGATCTTCAATGCAAATACTACTGCAGCCATCTCCAAATCATACATAGGGTAATTCACCTCATGCTTTCTCAACTGTCTCGAAGCATAGGCTATCACCTTACCATGCTGCATAAGTACACAACCAAACCCTATTCTCGATGCATCACAATAC
>CANXYC010306055.1:0-14075 GCA_948193065.1 Aleurites moluccanus | reverse complement strand
ATATTTATCTCTTTAAAATATAATAAATTCCAAAATTTTTTTTTATATTCATAACTTTAATTAAATATTCACAAAATAATTATTATTTATAATATAGAATATAATTTTTTAAAATATTTCAAAAATATGGGTATTACAATTATGATGATAAAGATGTTTTTTTTTATTAAATTTAAATTTGAGTTGAGTAAATTTATAAGGATTAAACTCTTTTGATATTTATTTTTTTATTAATAATATTTCAACTCAAAATTTTATTTAAGGGATATCAAACATTAACTACTTAAAAACAGATATGAAGTGATAAAAATGAAGATTATTGCTGCTATTATCGCTTGACTATTGCTAGTAGGGTTGATCTCGGCCTAACCAGCAATCCAATATAGACGTTGTATATCCTTGCCTTTGATTTTCCCGTAAAAAGAAAAAAAAAAAAAAAAGTAATTGGGCAATTATTATATATATATAGATGCATAGTATGAGTATCTTTGCTGATGCTATTCGAATGTGGAAATTGAGAACCAAATTTGTTTGTTCGTAAATTGGGGTATCATATCAAATATCAATTTCCTAATCGTTTTATTTATTGTATTTGTGGTTTAAACTTCTTCACTCAAGGGCTTTTGCTGTTTTCACAAAACAAATAATCTAAAGACTCTATGAAGATATTGTTCTTAATTTTTATTTTAAAGAAAATATCCTTCTTTAATATTTATTTTAATCAAAAAGAGATAACCTTAACCTTCTCTTTTTATTGAATAAACAATTTAATTTTTTTTTCATTCTCAAATTATACTTCAAATGTTAGATTTTTTTTGTGTAAAATGTATAATTTAGCATATTGACAATTAGCTTACAGCCCGACATCTGATTATTACGGTGTCAATATTGAGGTGACATGATAATAATATAAATAGTAAAATAAAAATCTAAATTCAAACTTGCTAACTTTTTTTATTTCTCATTTCATGTTTAATGTTGTCATTCCTGATAAATGTAATGAGTTATATTTGTGACAATTTTTTGTAAAATTGCAATTTGACTTGCCAAAATAAATATTATTTATCTAAATGTCTATTCTATTTCGAGTAATAATTATTAAAAATAAATATTAAAATTTAATTTTTATTTAAATATTATTTTTTTAAAAATAATTTAATATTTCTATTTAAATAAATATGAACTATTTCAAAAAAAATTAAATTTGAATTTTTATAAATAGTAGTTATTTGATTGTCTAATAACTAATAGCTATTATTAATCAAACGGATCTGATGTAACTGTTGATAATAAAAAAAAAAAAATTAATAATTACATCAAAATTTTTTATAAACATTTATTTTTTTTCTTTTTTTAAAATAATTCTTTTATTTTAAAATAATTAAATGAGGCATAATGAATTTTTGAAAACAATGGATTGTTTTATTATTATTATTAACTAATTAATAATATTATTTAGATGGGACCATTCTAAAGCAATATTTATCAATATTCAATATGACCACGTGATGAGGTTTGGCATGAGAATAATGGTACGTGAGAACGGGACGGAGTTGATAAAGAAAGGTAAGGTCGTCTTTATCCGTTGTGGGTCATTGTAACAGGCTGTTTACTCCAACAAAACCCACTGACTCCACTCTACATAAGTAAAAATACAACAAAACAAAACACTCCGAGCTACTACAATACAATAGATGGGCCCCTTTGGACCCTTTTGTGGGGCCATTTTTTAATTTCAACAATAAAGCTGGGCCCTCTCCCCTCTTCAATAACAGTATCTGCCTTTTCTTCTTCTTCTTCTACGCTACTTTTTAACCGAAATATTACTCACTATTGTTGTATTGCTGATATGACATAACAACATTAATGCATATTAATTATATATGAAATCAGCACATGTTACTATAATGTGACTAATAAAATTGAGAAATTATTAGAGCGATGATCGTCTGGTATCGCTGGCGACGTTGATCTGCTATTATTAATAATGAAAGCTTATCGAATCGTCACCGTCGGCGATTTATCACTATCCTCATTCTTACTGTTAAAGGTTCACGTCACAAATTTTTTTTTATTTAATTTTAATTTCATTTTTTTTAAATAAATATTAAAATTATAATTTCATCATAATTCTAATTCTAAATAATTAAAATTAAAATTAAAATTCTCAACTCCAATTTCTTGTCTAAACAAACCCTAAAAGAATTCAACTAAGTTAAAGATTAATTAGAGATTTAAGCCAATTTAAAATTAATAGCAATTTAATTTTTTTAAATTAATTTTTTTTCAAATTAGCAAATATATATTTAACTGAGAAGGCAAAAAAGATATGAATTGAAATTCAAGAAAAATAAAATATTCAAAGTTAAAAAAAATTAAATTTTATTATTAACATTTATTTAAATTATATTTTTTTTGTCCGTTTATATAATTAGATTATGCAACTTAATATTCAAGAGCTCAGTGGAATAATGATTGAATTAATTATTATTTAATTTATGAGATTTGTTGAAATTAACGAGGTAATACCTGCATTTTAAATATATATTTAACTGAAAAGACCAATAAAATATGAACTGAAATTCAAGTAGAATAAAATATTCAAAGTTAAAAAAATTAAGTTTTATTATTAATATTTATTTAAATTATACTTTTTTTTTGTCCTTTTATATATAATTAGATTATGCAACTTAATATTGGAGAGCAATGTGAAATAATGATTGGATTAATTATTATTTAATTTATAAGATTTGTTGAAATTAATGAAGTGATCCCTGCATTTTAAGAAACTTACTATTTAATTTTTATCTTTTAGTTCCGTCATATAAATTGTTCGTTTTGTCTATTTTTACAATTAAATACCTATAAATAACCAAAATATCTTTCATTTGCAAATATCACTTTATTAGTTTTGATAAACTTTAGGTACTAAATAAAATTGAGAAATTATTAAATTATGATATTTATATAATAATAAATTTATATATGATTAAAATGTAGATACATTCATATAAATTTATTTTTATATGAATATATTTATAATCTATCTAATAATTTTTTAATAACATATTATTTTTCTTAAAAGTGAATATATATATAATTAAAATAGACATATTCATATGAATTTACTTTCATATAAATATGTCACTTTTTTACCTAATAATTTTTCAATAAAATATTATTTTCCTTAAAAATATCCGGTTGATTTATTTAGTTTTTAATTTAGAGTACATTCAAATAATTTAAAAAAAAAAATACTTAATTATTTTGAAGCATCATAATTGCAGTGGAAAAATTTTATAAAATCGATAGAGATTACTTTTACTTTTCAATTAACCTTTCTTACATATAATAATAATTTTAAAAATGACTATTTTCATCGATATTAAGTGGGTGCTTTAATCCTATTATGCTAAAATGGGTTTTTGTTATAATTGATTATGCCAAAATGAGCTTTGTATAAGCTGAAAAAAGAAGCTTAAAAAAACCTTACAAAAATCACGTTTGAATGGGTTTTAAATTTAATATTCAATTACTATGGTAATTACTGTGCGCTACCGTAAAACGTCTTTTTTTAATTGATTCCAAAAACCCCATAAAATTCTTTCCTCAACTATTAAAAAACCTCTATTACACAACTTTGAAAAGAAAATAGAAGGGCTATTGTTGATTAGGCTTATTGGGCTTATAATTGTGAAATCAAAAGCCCAAGTAAATAACTCTGAAATCCCCACGACAACCCAAGCCTGTTGTCCACTATTCTTTCATGTATTGTCTATTAATTTCTTAGGTAGACTTAGTTTATTCTTATTCTTATTATTATCAATTAAAAAAAAAACTTAGAATAATGTGATGGACTGAATTTATTTAAGAATTTATTCTAAAAGAATAAAAGAAAAGGAAAATACCTCTATTTTTGTTTCACATATTAAAATTAAAATATTAAAAAAAAAAAAGGAATGAGAATAATATCTTTTGGTTATTTATCTCTAAGATATGAGAACAAACCATTAGAATTAGATTCAGTTTAAATATATAAATCGGTGGGAAATATGAATTACATTGGCCAAAATCATTATGGGTTAATTATTATTTAGTTTATAACAAAGTGATATTTATATTTTAAAAAACTCATTATTTAGTCTTTTTATTTTAGTTTTGTTATATGAATTAGTCATTTTATTTATTTTTTTATAAAATTCGTAAAAAAAATTTAAAATTTAAAATAAAATAATTTTTAATATTTAAAATTTCCTATTTTTATTTTCTTTTGGATTAGAGCATTATACTAAAATAAAACCCACAATCTATCTCTCTCACTCTCTCCACATATAAACTCATAACTAAAAAAAATTCAATAAAAAATCAAATTTAAAAAAATTATATTAAATAATTAAAAATTTAAAAATTAATTATTATTTAGTAACTATAGTTCATCGAAACTAACAAAGTGATCTTTGTAAGTGAAAGACATTTTGATCATTTATAGGTATTTAATGATAAAAATGAACAGAATGATTAATTCACATGACGGAATCAAAAGATAATTCAATAGTGAGTTTCTTACAATGCAAGGATCACCTCATTAATTTCGATAAATCTCATATATTAAATAATAATTAATCCAATCATTATTCCACACTGCTCTTGAATATTAAGTTGCATAATCTAATTATATATTAACGGACAAACAAAAGTATGATTTAAATAAATATTAACAATAAAACTTAATTTTTTGAACTTTGAATATTTTATTCTAGTTGAATTTCAGTTCATACCTTCTTCGCCTTCTTAGTTAAATATATATTTGCTAATTTGGAAAAAAATTAATTTAAAAAATCTAAATTCGTAGTAATTTAAAATTGGCTTAAATCTCTAATTAATCTTTAGCTTAGTTGAATTCTTTTAGGTTCTGTTCGGGTAAGAAATTGGAGTTGAGAATTTTAATTTCAATTCTAATTCTATAAAATTAGAATAGTGATGAGATTATAATTTCAACATTTGTTTCACAAAAAAAAATTAGAATTAAAATTGAAATTGAAATTAAATAAAAAAAAATTGGTGATGATAAAAGTGACAGTGGAGTTGAGAGTGATGGTGTATCTCCGGCAGTAGGGATGGGGATGGTGGTGAATCGCCGATGGTGACGGTTCGACAAACCTTCATCGCTAGTAGTGACAGACCAACGTCGCCAGCGGTAGCAGACCACCGTTGCCGAAGGTGGCGGACCACCATCGCCAGTGGTGGTGCTGGAGGTGGCAATGACGGTGGTGTTGGGGATGTATGACATCCCAGAAAACTGTACGGATGTAAGTGAATCATAACAATAGATAAGAAGTTAATTGAAAAATAAGCGAGTTAAATTAATTTAAGGAGGCATAAAGATAATATTTAAGGAGAATTTTTACAAAAGAATTTTGAGAACAATAATAGATAGTACTAACGTTAATGGAATTTTATAATATTTTTAAAAAATTCTTTACTAAAATTTATTGAGAATACCTTAAATTAGGATTGTAATCGTAAGTTATTAGGAAAAAAATAATTTGAGAATTTATATGGAGTTAGAAGAGCAAATGGATAATGAAGAAAAAAATTGAGGATAAAATCATGTTTTGGAATACTTGTCAGTTTTTTATTTCTAATTAATTTTCGATGATTAATTTTTTTAAATTTCTTTTACATAGCCTAAATTAAATGAATTATGGATCAATTTGAAATAAATTAAGATAAATTTAATATTATAGGTGATGGAAAATGGATATGGTAGAGAAGTGAAATTAAGAAGGTGAAAATTTCTAATCTTGGAGTTTTTATCGAAATAAGTTTGGAATAAAAATTCTTTAACTATTAAAATTAATTAATTCAATTGAATTGAGGTTTAATAGGAAATATAAGGTTCCATAAAATTTTAATGGAAGGAATTTAAGGACTCAATTGAAAGGAATTTAAAAGAATTGTGGTTATAAATATAAATATAAAAAGGGTCAAAGTTTAAATATTAAAAGTTGTGGGACCTACCAAGAAAATATCTATTTACACCAAATTATCTAGAGAATTCAATCATTCTTTCCTAAATAATAGCTGGCTAAGCTATTAGAGAAAATAGATTTTTATTAGTTGATTTTTCTTCCAATTTATAGATAATGTGACAAATGGCTCAAATCTAGAAACTTCTTTCATTTTCTTCCTCCTTGATATTTTTCTATGAATTTTGGTATATGAAACTAAATAAATAGGTTAGCTATTACTTCTCCATGGTTGAACTACCCCTAAAATATTTTTCCAACCCCTTTCATTGAAACCAAAGATAAGTTAGGAAAATTGGATAAAAGAAAGAAAGGTGGATGGAAATTGCTACCAAGCTATATTAGAGCAAAGAAGAAAAGATTTATTAAAGGTAAAGTGCTTAAATTTAACTCTTTAATTTAATTTATGAGTACTATAGCTTGATTGAGTAATGAGTAGAATTAATTGAGCTAAAGAACCTAAAGTTAAATTAGGGTTTTGGGATTTCTGAAAGTCTGTCTTTGGTCAGAAATTTGTAGCTCAGATTCCATGGATTTAATGAATAAATTTGGGAAAGTAAAAAACATGAAAGTTGTAGGTATATTTGTTACTTAGATTTATGTAAAATGAATTTATGAAATTTGAAATGAAGAAAGAGATATTAAGTAAAAATAGAAACTGACTTGGATAAAAGATTCAGTAAAAAGGCTACTGTATTTTTATTATAGAGAATGTTAGAAATTGAATTAAATAAAGTGTTAAATATAAAAACATTTATTTATATCTTATCCAGAGGTTTTTAAAAAGGTTTTAGCATTGGATATATAGTTTAATGGATATTAAGTTATAAGCGTTACCTATCCAGATTGACAGATAAATAGGAAATGGGTATTGTATTCTATTGATATGAGGAACTTAGAATCTGAATTAGGAAAAATGTTAAGTATGAAAAATGTTTCTTTATATGTGATATAAGTTTTTGTGAAATGGTTATAAGTTTTTGTGAAATGGTTTTGCATTTGGATGAACATGGTTTGAATTATAGGCACAAAAATAGAGTATACCCGGACATGAACCGCAATATAATAGGTATAAATTTGACGAATTATTGAGAATGATATAGTAATCAGATTGACCTGAAATTTGACTAGGTAGTAATCTCATATGTCTAATTTAAGTAAAAAAATAATTGAAGTAATTGGATAAGTGTAGAGAAAGATATGATTAAAAGAATATAGACTGCCAATAAGAGTTTTTTATATAAGTAAACCCTAGAAAAAAAAGATTTTAGGAATTTCTTTAATATAAGTATAATTAATGTAATTTCATATTAATTGATATTTAAATTGAAATTAATTAGATATGTAGTATCAAGAATGAATAAAAGACATGATGAGAGCCATGAGTACTAAGGAATTGGATCAAAGAAAAAGAATTGGAAATATAAAGGTTAAAGGCTATGGTGAGTTATTTATACATCATTGTGCTTGTTCCTTATCGTAACATAATTTATTGAATTAAATGAACTTTATTCATTAATGACCCAATGCTTCCATGTTATAGCCATTGAATTACCAATATAATATCCACTATTTTGCTTAAGGGGATTTATAAAATTTCAGAATATATAGCTACTCGGTAGCAGAATTACTAAAATTTTTTAGAAATTCTCATAATGAAATTGAAAGAAGAAAATTGTAATTAGATGATGAGGTAACATAGAAAAATTAATTTGGAATTAAAATAGCTCAAATTAACTAATGAATTAGTGGAAACAAGGAAGTAAATTTATATAAAGTACCAAGTTTGCATACCTCGAAGTCTTTTATTTTTAATAAATTCTATAGAACTCCGATTTTAGAAATTATTTTTCTCACATCACCATAAGACATATTAAGTAAATTAAAAATATTCTCAAGTAAAAATAGATTGAAGAAAGTGCTTAAAGATTAAATGGAATATAGGTGAAAAATATGAACTTAGGAAAAATGACAAGTTTATAATAATTAGCAAGTCCAAGTTAATAATGCCTAATTAATCAAAGATTAGCATCCAAAGTCAATATTTTGACTCAAAGAGAGCTGGTTATTTGGAGAGTTTTAGATAAAAAATATTATTTTTTTATTATTTTATAAATTTAAATTATGCAACTTGGCAATTTATTCACCATAAAAATTATTAAATAGAAAAATGAAGAGAATTATTATATAAGTAAGGTGACATCATAAATTAAGAAATGTTTATGCTAAAAAATAATTATTGGCCATAAAATTAATTAAAATTCTATAAAAAGAAAAGAAGAAATTTTTTTTTGTGATAAGCTCCCTCTCCCTTTCTTCCTCTCCCCTTCATCTTTCTCTCCAAATTTCTTTAGATTAAGTTTAGAAAAAGTCATTCTCATCATGTGGTAAATTTGCTTTGGTGATTGAAGTTGTAGGAGTGAAGAAAAACAAGTAGAATTGAAGAAGTTTTTCAAGTTTCCTCTAAGGTAAAAAAAAATTCAAAATATACTCAAATAATTATTTGTTTAATTTCAATTAATTAAATAGAGCATGAATTAGAGTTATATGATATGAAATTAGTATATTAATTAATGAAAATGAGTAGATTAATTTAGTAAAGAAATTGTGAAACATAAACTGTTAGGTTAGAGTAAAGGAACTAAATCTTAAGAGTATAGAATAAAATATTATGTCTTAATTTCCGTAGGTTTAGGAGTAAAATTTGATAAAATGGAAAAGATAAAAGTTATAGATATGTATGACTAGATTATATTTCTAGAAGAAAGTTTTATCAAATTCAGAAGTATTTAGAGATATAGGTCACTGAATAAGACTGACTCAGATTAGGATTTCCACTAAAAAACTCTATTGAATTTTGTAATTTTGAAGACTTTAAATTCAGATTCTGAAAGTACTCAAAACATGAAAAATATTTTCTTGTGTCTTACTAAATTTCTATGAAAATAAAACAATATTTAGATATCTACACACTGAGTTGCAAATAAAACAGTAGTGACTCCTCAGATGGAATTTGCATAAAAGAATGCAGGATGCAGGACAAGATTAGAAATTTTACTATAAATTGAGTAGTACTTAGAAAAATATGATCTTTGGATATGTTATAATCTCAGATGTCTAGTTTAATTAGGAAAAATAATTGGGATAATTGGATATCTATAGCTAGAGAAATGAATAAATCAAGTGGGGCTGTTAGGGTACATTACATGATAAAATTAAGAGTTTAATTTGATACTTTAAAGTTGATTAAGTATTAAACCCATGTTAATTAATTTTGTAGCTAACAAGGAAAAGGACAAAGAGGATGAAATCTTGGATAATCCTTTTGTTTAGGCTAAGGGAAGAAAAAAAGACTTTTTAGAATTTTTATTTAAAGGTGAGTACATATATATTACTTTGCTTGAATTGTGCCTAAATGATTTAATTGAAATTCCAAGCTTTAAATCTTTGATTGACCAAACCTATATTATGAATTTATTTATTTTTATTGTTTCTAAATGTCCATTAATTTCATTCTTAAGACCTTTGAGCATTGTTGAAATTGTTAACTCATTGAAATACCTTGTATATTTAATTGTGTATAATTTGTTCCTTATAATTGATTTTAACATAATTGTTCTTAACCCTTGATTGTTACCTTAAAACCACATTGAATTGCATAATTGAGAAAATTGTAGCCATTGGAATATAAACCCCAACTTGTAACTGAGCTTTCCTTTACAAGCCTTAACTTATTCTGTTACCTTAATTGATTAATCATTTTTATTGCATATTACTTCTTGATATCTGAATTTATTGACATTAATATTTGAACCCCTTCTAATTATCAGTTATAGAACTACTCACCCGGTGGAGTAGACTTATATATACATCAGGCGCTGTGCATAATATTTTACACTAACCCGAGCTAGGAGGGGGTAAGATCCTAGTCATGCGATCTGATGAATCGTATGACTGTACTTATTGGTATGCTACCAGTCTACAGCCTCTGCCCATTTATTACTGAATTGTGCTTATATGTCATTGCTCTGAACTGAACCTTTGTATACTGAACCTTATCTGATAATTTCCTATACTTTCTTGTATACTGAACCTTAGCTAATTATTTGTTATATTTCTTGCAATGTATTTTTTGAACTGTTGTTTTTGGATAATTTATTTCATTTATTGCTCTTGCTTATAACCATAGTATTTTTGACATACCTATCCATTATTCACTCCAATGGCTATGATGAATTCTATTTTATTTGCTTATAATTTTATTGATTATCTATTATAAAATTGACCTTCCTTATAAGCCTACCCAGTCTCACAAGTAAGATAATATATATGTATCTCATTGAGAATTATTTCTCACCTTGTAGTTATTACTATTTTTCAGGGGCGAGATAGATAATTGCAGTTCCGACTTTTCTTCTTCAGCTGGGAACCTCACTTATGATGCAAAACAAAGTACTACAAACAAGCAAAACAAGGATCCAATGCATTTTATATGGACTTAGTCAAGAAAGAAGTTCAAAGATTCAATCAATGGACTTAATAAAGGCTTGTGGAATAATCTATTTACCATTGAAGATTGCAAAAAAGAGTCAATCATCAATATAGGCATTCAAGAAAATAAATCAAGCTTGGTGATAATAATTTAAGTGCAAGAAGGAGCTACCATATTGGAATGCCAAATCCAACTCTTTCTGAGCTTGAATTACTCCATATTGAACACATTTATCTTGTTTTGGGCCGCTTATATTTTGTTTTAGCTCATGGTTGAAAAAGATATATTTTAATTTGTCACACCCCAACTCCAATGGTGCGACGGTCCTAGGACAAGGGTAGGCTTAAGGCCACCATAAACCCGTAGAACTCACAAATCATAAATCTCATCAACATCTAATAAATTGCAACATCATATTTACCGTATATTTATCATGTTCATTCGTATAATTAAAATAAATTATATCTTTCTATTATAATTTCATATCTTTCTCTTGTTCCTTAATGATCATAAGAGACATCCCATATCAATGAGGAACAAGAGTATCCAAAAGATAACAATCATACATCAAAAATATTCTAGTATCCTTGAAAGACTAACTACAGAGCTCTAGAGTCCACTCCAATACATATTGTACCATAATACCATTAATATATATATACAAAATATCTCAAAAGAATTATTACAATGGAGCTTCTTGGAGTAAATAAGTCAAGAAGCCCGATCTTCTCTATTAGCCCCCTCACGAGCTACGCTATCACCTGAAATCCACATAAGAGGAGTGAGCCTTCAACTCAGTAAGATATGAACATTATATAGTAAGAATTGAATATCGAATCATGGTTATGAACAAATAATTATACATATAAGCATGAAAGAGGTCATGAGCTTTACTTGAAAGAAACGTGGTTTTCATAATGGTTGGACTATATCAAATCATGTCAAATTCAAATCATGGTTCATATTTAGAACATAAAATGCCCACAAAGAATGGCATTATCAAATCTCATCTGGTAGAACTGATCACATATCATAACATACGTATCGGTAGCCTTGCTACCTCAATGTGCACACATGCTTGGCCAGGCATGCGCCTAGAGCTCCTAGCCCCCTCTAGGTGGAACACCGATAAAAATCCTATCGGCTGGGCTCCCAAAGTGCATAATGGACCAATGAATTTACTCTCATTGGGAAGAGTGTTCTATCCATGGGTCATGGGTTTCAAAATCATAAGAAGCATAATGATCGCAAGACCATCATCATGTAAAATCATTCAAATCAGGTTTGTAAGCAAGAACAAATGGACTTAATCCAAGAAGGTCGATCAAACCATTTTCATTATACAAGTACATAAATACATACAATAGAGTAATCAATTGTAAGAATACTTGGTTACTTAATTTCAAAGAAATAATAATCAAATGAAATGTTTATACTTTCCTCTTACACAAATTTCTTTAAATTCCTCTTTAGAAATCTGCTCACTTTAGTTCCTCAATCAATTCCGAATTTCTTCTCCTAAGAAATTCCCCAAATATACAAAAATTAGGGTTTCTCCAAACCAATAATATTCACACGATTTCCTAATAATTAATTATCTTAGAATCCCTATTCTGAATTCACAACAATAATTTCTTTTATCTCTTAAAGAAAAACTGAATTAAATTTGCATTTAATTTTTGGAGTTACTGTTCATGGCAGTCTCAACCTCCAAATTTCTCCCATATTAATTACCATTAATAGCTTCAGATCACTATAAATAAATTCTGCATACCCAGAATTAATTATCCTAACCCATAAACTTAAATAAATCCAAAGAAAATAACTTAGGAAGAAAATTTACCTTATTTTCTTCAAACTGAGATTTCTTCATATACTGCTTAAATCTGATGATTCTGCCTCACTATAGACTAATCTAGAAGTCTATTGCATTAATCTGAGTATTAATGCCTTAGAATATAAAATGGAGCAATTATGGGAAAAAGACTGAATTTACAAAAGAAGGAAGAAGGGAAAAATCGTGAAAATCGATGTTGAGGGTGTTGAGGTTAAATAGACTACTGCCCCTGAAACACGCCAACCAGCTAGCCAAACTGCCTCGGCAAAGCTCCTTCGCCTAAGCCAGCTCGCCATTCCCAGCTCGCACTTCCAGCTTGCCATTCCTAGCTCGCACTTCCCGCTCGCCAAACTTGATCCGGCAATGCTACCTTGCCAGACTCTCCTTGCAACTCTTCCTCGCATAAGCCACCTCGGTAATGCTTCTTCGCCTCTTCGCCTCTTCGCAAACTGCCACTTCGCACATTCTCTTTCGCATAACGCTTCTTCGCATAATGTCACCTCTCCTTATCCTCTTCGCCAAAGCTTTTCGCCTTAGCTCTTCGCCAAATCCTCTTCGCCTTAGCTCTTCGCCAAATCCTCTTTGCCTTAGCTCTTCGCCAAATGCCACTTCGGCAAACTCACTTCGCCATTTATGCCACTTCGCATTGCCATTTCGCAAAATGCCTCCTCGCATTATGCTGGCTCGCCACAACAAATCCTTCTAAGTTAAACTTCTGCCTGAACATCCCACACTTAGCCAGCTCGCAAATGAGCTACAAATATCCAAACTCACTAATTATTTTTATCACTTAAAATCAACATGCAAGAGCACAACATATCAAAATTTCAAATGAAAATAACTAGACAGACCGTAGTGACTCTCCAAAAGTCACCCAGACTCCTACCCCAAAATCTAACTGAACAAGCCTAATACAAATCACTCTCCACTGAGATATACTTATCCAAAAATTTTGAAATTTTACAGTCATCATCTCAACATATAAAAAAACATTTTTCATGTTCACAACTTCAGCTAATTCTACCTCAGTCATTCCCAATAATTCCAAACAGACATTTCATCTTTGCAGAAACTCTCAACCAGACCAGCCTGGCTCAAATAGACAGAACTCATCACATACACAGAATTTTTCCAAACCATTTACAGAATTATAGCTAAGATATAAATTAACAATTTTCATGTTTTACACTTTACCAAATTATGTCTTTAAGAACATGAAATGATCATCACAAAATCCTGCAGCAATCCAAACAGAAATTTCTGAAATTCTCAACATCCTTATTAAAATTTTGATAGGTTCTCCAAACATACAAAAATCAATAAAAACACTACAAAATGGTGGATATTACATTCTTCCCCCCTTTATATAAATTTGTCCTCGAATTTATAATAAACTGCCTCAATTATGAAATAAATGGGGATATCTTTCTTGCATGCCTTGCTCACTTTCCCAAGTACACTCTTCCATAACTTGGTTTCTCCACAAAACCTTAACCATGGGTATCTCCTTGTTTCTTAGCTTCTTAACCATGCGATCTACAATTGCAATTGGGATCTCTTCATATGACAAATCCGATTGGATATCCACTTCCGGCACTTGTAATACATGAGAAGGATCGGCTACATACTTTCGAAGCATCGACACATGGAACACTGGATGCACCTTATCCATGCTAGGAGGCAAAGCCAATCTATAGGAAACTTCTCCAACCTTGCT
>CANXYC010306001.1:0-30140 GCA_948193065.1 Aleurites moluccanus | reverse complement strand
AAATTTCTGGATTTCCTCAAATATTCATATCTTCAATTAATTAAATTCAACAACATGCAATTAATAAAATAGTCCAAAAATGACAAATATTACATAGATCCACTACAAAGATCTATTATCTATTAGGGTTTATATTAGAACATATATTAGAGTTATTTAATATACCCAACAAATAAGACATCAATAACTCCATACAACCATTTACAAAAATACTTGCAATACAAAAGAACAATTGAAAATATATATAACCAATAAAAACAAAAATCCATGAATCATAATCAAAGTAAAATTGAGAGAGTTGATAGGTGCAAAAGGAAGTAAAATTATTAGAAATTTTCATTGTGAGATCATATCTTATGAGTCAAATGTTTTAAGTACTTAATGACTCAGAGTTAGTGATTAGAATTACTTATATGAATGAATGAGAAAAAATATAATTGTTACACCATTTTCGCTAATCTTACAACTAAATGACTAAATACATAATCTCAATTTATTTTATTATAGAATATAATTCCATGTATGAATGAGGGATAAATAGAGTATGTGATAATAGAATATCAATTTTTATTTATTTTTTTATATTAGAAAAATAATTTATATTTATATTTATTTTTCAGTTCGTATATATATTTATTATTTGATTGTACCTTAATGTGTTAAACATTTTTATTCTGCGAACATATAAATGTAATACCCCAGTAGACAGAACAATGGATAGTGAGGAAGTACAAAAGACAGTATAGATATAACGGACTATAGTAACATATATAATATTAATTTAGGCATGAATAGGCTCAATCGATTATAAAAATATATAGAGAATGGTAAAGTATAATATTCAAGAATTTTTGAACCTCAACAGGGCCACTTTTGAGATATTGTCCTAGAAAATGCTGGAGTTAATTATACTGCCGAGGAAATAGCAGTCCAGCTAATTTAAGAATTTATGACCCATACCTGGGGGTTTAAGTTAGTTAATTTTATGTGAAATTATGGTGAAAAGAAAGAGTTGAAAAATATTTTAGAATACTAAAAATAAGAGTAATGGCAAAATTATAATTTATGGCAACTTTTGGGGTAATTATGAAAATCCACTGTCTGAGATCTAGAAATGACCCAGAACTATTTTTAAATGATAGAACAACCTAAAATAAGATATTTCACTCCCTACACTTGAGGTTGAATCTAAACACAATAGATAGAATAAATTACAGAAAGCTTTGGGGTCAAAACACAAATAAGAAAATTTTGGGCCAAAGTATAATTAAGCAAAGTAATGGGACCCATCATTTACACAAAAATTCTAGAAATAAGCTAAGGTGGCTGGCCATGGTAATGAGGAGATGATTTTTTTTATAGAAAATAATTAATTGCTTTATCAATTAATTGAAAAGGTGACAAATAAGCCAAAATTCTATAAAATTCTATTTTTATCTTCAATTTTTTTTTTTGGCTTTTAGTGTATATAAAAAGATGATAAGGATAGCTATTGAGAAAGGTGGTTGGCCGAACCAAATGAAAGAAAACAAACAAAAATTTTCTCTTAACCTTTCCATAGAAATTAATCAAAAGAAGATAGGAAAATTGATGAGAGAAAGAAGAGTGATGAAAAAAAATATGATAGAAAATTATGTTCAAGCTTTTGGTGGAGCAAAAGGAAGTGAGATTCAAGTATTTTAATTTGAAGTGCTATTCTTAAACTCATTCTTTTAATTGAATTTGTGTAAGTTATGGTTTAATTAAGTAGGAAATTAATTGATTTAAGCTAAAAATGTAAAAAATGAGCTAGGGTTAATATAGTTTCTGAAATCTAATTTGAGGCAGTAATTTGGGGTTAATATTTTGAAATCTTAATGACTGAATTTGAGGATGGACAAAATATGAAAGTTGTGAATAACTATGTCAATTAGATTTCTATAAAAGGAATTTGTAAAATTCTAAGTGAGGAAAGATTTATTGAGTAAAAACTGTGACTGACCTTGAATTAGGTTTTCTGAAAAATACAATTTTTTTATTGTATATAATAATAGAGATAGAATTAGAAAAAGTTTTCAACATAAAAAGTGTTTATTTATATCTTATATATAATTTTGTAAAAGGATTTTGCAATTGGATTTGTGGTTTATAAGATATTAGGTCATAAGTGTAATCTGCCTTGATTGACTGATAAACATAACATAGGCTACTGAGTTCTATGGATATAAGGACCTTAAATCTGAATTAGAAAAAGTATTAAACATAAAAGATATTCATATATGTTATATAAATTACTGTAAATTTTTTTTTGTAATTAGATGAGCACAAAATTAATTATAGGTATGGAAACAGGGTCTATTTGGATAGAGATTTCAAGGCAGTAGTTTAATTTTGGAAATTCACTAATAATTATATAGTAATCCAAATATTCTGAAATTTGGATATATTATAATATTATATGTCTATTTCAATAAAAAAAATAATTGCAGTAATTAGATAAGTATAGATTGAGTTATGAGATAAAATATTATAGACTGCCAGAATAAGATTTCAGGCAGAATTTAGGATAGCAGGGATAGTTATGAGTGTAAGTTTAAATTAACACCATAAATTGTGTAGCAGTGGGATTAATGTGAATTTTGGATATCTTAAAGCTTGATATGTCTTATTTAAGTAGGAATAGGAATTGAAGTAATTGGATAAGTGTAGAAAGAGATATGGATTAAGGAACACAGGCTGCCAATATGGAATATTACACTAAAAAGCCTTGGTGATTTTTAAAATTTAGGAATTTCTTTAATATAAGTATAAGTAATGTAATTCTATGTTAAATAGTATCTAAATTATTATTGCTTAAATATGTAGAGTAAAAAATGAATAAAGGACTGATGGAAACTGAAAAATGCAAAGAAATAGAACCAAGGAAAATGAATGAAAATGTGAAGTGCTCAGTGAGGTGAGTAATATACATACTATTTTGCTTGATATTGCCTTCAAATTAAATTATTGAAATTATCATGAAATTCTATTATTGGCCAAAAATATCAATTGTATGACAAATGATTAATTTCATGCACTTTTTTTAATCCCAAATGATTCATTTTAAATAAATTTGCATGATTGGCCTAATGCTTCATGTATTGAACTCTTGGAAGTGCTTAAGTTATTTTTGATACCTAATAATTAAGCATTATATATAAGGCATTAATGAAATGACTGAAGTTTTAATGACATTGTGCATAATGGTTTAATGATCCTAGCTATGAAGGGGTTAAGGTCCTAACCATTCGGTCTGATTAACCGTATGAGTAAATAGCATGCTACCGAATTGTAGCCTCGGCTTAAGTGATCAATAATGATTATGTCATTTTATGATATGATATGTTATGAATTTTTAATGCCAATGTGAAATCAAATCCGTATGTTAAATGACTTCAACTTTATGAATTTTTAATTGATTAATGAACCCATTATTATTGTATATTTTATGCCATAATTATCTTCCTTGTGAGCAATGCCCTCATCTAGCCTTACAAGTAATATAATATGTGTATTACTCACTAAGTATTATTGTACTCACCTTGTATTTATTTATTATTTTTCAGTAACAAAGTTGTAGTGGTGGCTGTTTCCTAAGTCATTTCTTTTTTCAGATTGGGACGTTAAAAACTCCAATGTAATTATTTGTTTTGAGAAATCATATTTATATACTATTAGAGCTCCATGGTACTGTTGGATAGGTAATTGTGTGAGTATATGAATATTTTGTTTAATGAAAGATACAACTGAAATGAAATGCGAATAAGTTAATGAAGTAAAGATTATAGAAGTACTATGAATATTTTAATAAATTATGAAGTTGAGATTATAAGGATAGTGAAACAAATTAGGAGTGTAATTTCTATACAGGTTGTGTAATGTGATGAATATATCTTAGGATTAGATTAAAAATATAAAAGAAACTCTGGCAAAATTTTTGTAAGAGTAATAGTTTTCAAGTAGAATTTAAATACTAAAAAATAATTTTAAGTTTAAATGATTGATGATTTGCGTGTTTAAAGGGTTCTACGGATTTTCGGTGATTTTAGATTTATCCGTGCCCTAAGATCATCACGTTTCAAAAATGGGACGTGACAATAAATTGCTTTCTTAATAAATAAAAATTGAATTAGTGCCATTAACTTTGTAACCAAACATATCTTTATAGAATTTGTCATATAACATAAAATACAATATCCTTTAATGATTACTATGATATAAATACGTTGTATGAAATTATTATTTTTAAAATAATATAAAATATGTATATTGCGGGTGTAATATTTTGATTATTATATATAAAAAAATATCTGACACAAATATATATTAAAGACTATAATGTTAAATTTCATAAACTATATATAAAGGTTTTGATCCCACTAATCACGTTTTATTTTCTTTATTTCATTTTTGAAAAAATATAAAACTCAACTCAATTAAACTTAATTTTAATCTCAAAATTAATTGAAAATCTATTATATGGATATTTTATTTCTACCCTAAATAATTTTAGATAACATATTCAAATATTTATAAATTCTCTAAATTATACTTTATTTCTCTTATCCATATTAATTTAGGTATATTCTTTCATTTTTTTTAAAAAAATTTATCGTGATATGTTTAATTTTCTTAATCAGAACCTTTCTAAATCTCCACTTTGCGTTTCTAAACATATTAATTTTCATTTTCTCATATTGTTTTCAATCATTGCGACTTCCATTTTATATCTAATGCTTTCATTGCAAATCTTATTTATTTTAATATGATCACACATCTTAACATATTTATCTATGTAAACCTCATAATTGATACATGTTAATATTTTATTATCTAACATTCATTATCATACAACATAGCTAGTCGAATAGTAATTCAGTAAAATTTTTATTTCAATTTATTAGGAAAAATATAATCAATAGAACTGAATTTTTAAATATATAAAAAATAAAAATAAAAATAAATAAAAATAAAAATGTTGAAGTTTAATTTTATAAAAAATTAAATAAATTAAATTGGATTTATAGTAAAATTACACAAATATTATTTCTACATATATATTTAATTAATAAAGCATCATATTGCGCACAAATAGCTATTTGATGAAAATGTATATAAAATATATAGAAATTTACATAACTATTTTTTCTTTTCTCATAGAAAGTAAATAAAATCACATAAAAATGACTACAAAACAAAACAGTTAGATTTTTATTTATAATTTAAAAATAAATTAATCTTGTTGAATGCTATTGTGTTTGACATTAATTTTGATTGTCACACCCCAACTCCAGTGGTGCGACAGTCCTAGGATAAGGGTAGGTTTAAAGCCACCATAAACTCGTATAACTCACATATCATGAATCTCATACATAATTATATCAATTACAACATCATATATTATCATACAATAATCATTCTATACAATCAATTTAACATCAATCATATCTTTACCATTATCATTTCAGAGCTTTCTCTTATTTCTTAATGATCAAAAGATGCATCTCACATCACTAAGGAACAAAAGTGCTCATAAGGTAATAATTCATACATCAAAATATTGGTATCCTCAATGACTGACTACGGAGCTCTAGAATATACTCCCAAATACATATCATGTCATAGTACCAATTAAGGAATATACAAGATATCTCAAAAAATTTTACAATGAAGCTTCTTAGAAGAATGGATCAAGAAGCTGGATCTTCTCTATTAGCTCCTCCATCACCTGAAATTCACAGAAGAGGAGTGAGCTTTCAACTCAGTAAGATATGAACATTATAAATCAAGAATCTAAATATCGAATCATGGTCATGAACAAATATTTATACATATAGGTATGAAAGAATCATAAGCTTTACTTGAAGGAACAAGAGTGCTCGTAATAATTTGGCAATATCAAATCATATCTCAAATCGAATCATGGTTCATATTTAGAATATAAAATGCCCATAGAGAATGGCATTATCAAAACTCATCTGATAGAATTGATCTCATGTTATAAGATACGTATCAGTAGCTTTACTACTTCATCGTGAACGCATGCTTAGTCAGGCATACGCCTAGAGCTCATGGTCCCCTCTAGGTGGAACACTGATAAAAACCCTATCAGCTGGGCTTCCAAAGTGCACAATGGACCAATGAATTTACTCTCATTGGGAAGAGCATTCTATCCATGGTTCATGGGGTTTCAATCTCATAAGAAGCATATTGGTCGCAAGACCATCATCATATCATCATTCAAATTGGGTTTAACAAACAAGAAACATATGAACTTGATCCAAGAAAATTGATCAAGTCATTTATGTTATATATACAAATATATACATATGGGTGAACAAATCAAAGCTGCTAGGTCACATTATTTCAAGAAACAAGAAACAAATAAAATATTCATACTTACTTTAACACAAATTCTCTTGAAATTTTCTCTAGCAAATTTCAACTCTAACTCTTCAATTAATTTGATTTTCTCCTCTTAAGAAATTTACCCAAACATACAAAATTAGAGTTTTCTCCAAATCAATAATATTTATCATGATTTCCTAATAATTAATTATCTTAGAGTCTTTATTCTTAATTCCCAACAACAATTTTATTTATCTCTTAAAGAAAAATCTGCATTTAATTCGGAGTTATTGTTCATGTTACTATTTATGACAGCCTCAACATTCTGATTTCCTTCCACAATAATTACCATTAATGACTTCAGATTACTTGCAATAAATTCTATATACCCAATATTAATTATCCTAACCCATAGACTTAAATAAATCTAAAGAAAATAGCTTTGGAAGAAAATTTATCTTATTTTCCTCAACACTGAAATTCATGTGATTTCTTGCTCAAATCTGATGATTTCTGCCTTAATATAGAATAATCTAGAAGTCTAATACATTAATTTGAGTATTAATGCCTTAGAAAATAAAATGGGACTAATATGAGAAAAGACTGAATTTAATGAAGAAAGAAGGAATGAAAAATCATGAAAACGCTACTGGGTTGCTGGGGTTAAATAGACCACTGCCCCAAAAAAACACGCTTGCTAGCTCGCCAATCTGCCTCGACAAAGCTACCTCGCATAAGCTGCCTCGCCAGACTCTCCTCGCGAACTCTTCCTCGCATATGCTACCTTGGCAATGCTTCTTCGCCTCTTCACCAACTCGCTTCGCCTATCTCCCTCTTCGCCAAACTCTAATTCGCGAATTGCCACTTCGCACATTCCCTCTTCGCATAATGCCACCTCATCTTTCCTCTTCACCTTTCCTCTTTGCCTTTCCTCTTCGCCAAATCCTCTTCACCTTTCCTCTTCGCCAAATCCTCTTCGCACATGCCACCTCGCATATGCTTCTTCTCCAATTGTCACTTCGGCAATCTCACCTCGCCACTTCGCATTACCAGCTCGCAAAATGCCACTTCGCATTTTGTTGGCTTGCCGTACCAAGATTTTGCTAAGTTGAAACCTTTCCTGGACAACTTACACTTAACCAGCTCGCAAATAAGCTACAAATATCCAAACTTGCTAATTCTTTTTGCCACTTAAAATAAACATGCAAGGACACAACATATACAAAATTTAAATCACTAAGACCAACACACAGACCATGGTGACTCTCCAAATGTCACCCAGATTTATTGCCCCAAAATCTAACCGAATAGACCTGAGAAAATCCACTCTCTACTGAGATATATTTATCCAAAAATTCTGAAATTTTACAGTCAATATCATAACATACAAAGAAATATTTTTCATGTTTACACCTTTGGATAAATCTATCTCAGTCATTCCCAGTAAATTTAAACAGACACTGACTTCGTGCAGAAACACTCAACCAGACCAGTCCTGCTCAATGAGGCATAACTCATCACACACACAGAATTCTATCAAACCATTTTATAAAATTTTAGTTAAGACATAAACTCACAACTTTCATATTTTACACTTTATCAATTTATTTCTCTAAGAACATGCAATCAATCTTACAATTTCCTGTAACCAGAAATTCTGGAATTCTCAAACATTCTTATATTTAATTAATTAATTCTTCCAAATATACAATTTAATAAAATACTACAAAAAAATGGCAGATATTACAAGATATGTCATGATTCAGAATGTTAAGTTATAACTCGAGAAGATATTATTTAAATGCAGTGGGGTATTGGGTTACCAATTTTATTTTGTTAAATTGTGATTATAGAATGTATTATTAAATTGCATAAAGTTTCAATTTTGCCATGGTAGACTGAAGATTTTGATCTATGTAAGACTCAGGGTCTTTATAATAAGTTCATGGTTTAAAGATAGAATTTATATTTTAGATATATGTATATAGTGATATGGATATAAACTAAATTGATAGGTTAATGAATGGTTATGCAAGATATGAATAACTGATTTTTGTTAATGATTATTATGTTCTGGTAGTTAAAATAACTTTTGTATAATATGATTAAGAGATAAAGTTTTGTAGAAGCATGAACTTGAGAACTATATAAAGTTAATGATCAAAATTTCACAAATGATTTATTGAAAAATCGATATTATGTAGATGAATGTTTTTAAAGAGTAAGTGTCGTTAAGACTTAATTTATCTTGAATTTCAAGAAATATTTTAAAGTGACTTGCTTAAACTTGTATTTGATAATAGTTATTGATCCGAGTTGCGAATAATGATAAGTATTCTATTTAAGTAATGTATGATTGAATTGGAGGTTCCACTAAGTTTAAAAAATATTGATAAAAAAGGAAAAATATTCGAATGTGATTACACCAAGATAAGGATATCTTTTCCGAAAAAGCTATTAAAGTTAACTTGCAGAGGTGAAGGACTAAGTATTTTTAAACTTGGGTAATATGCTTGTGATGGAAACGATTATAGGGAACCTTAAATCTTTTGATGTATAGGATTGCAAGAAATGATAAGACAGTTATATAGTATATGAAAAGTTATTGATAAAAGTATTATTGGTATAATATATGAAATGAATAGATGAGGATTTTCTTATGGTAAAAACTAGCTTTGTGATTGGTACCTATAAGAGTAAATAATATGGAAAGTGAATTAGAAGGCAAATAGAATACCAAAATTGTTCAACTTTGAGAGGGAGTTTTTAAATGCGAGGATAAATTTTCTGTTAGGAGGGAATAACGTAATATTATCTATCTATATTGCATGTGTTTTGAGTTGTATTTATAATTAATTTTCATTTTCTGTATAAATTTGAATTGTTTGTAATATCTGTAATTGATTTTAATTATGTTGTATTCTAATTTCTATTACCATTATCTATTTAGAGTATTTAGATACTCTGTAACCTTTGAAATTTAATTTAAACTTTAATTTTGGTTTGAGTTGGTATGGAAATGAGATAAATAGATTGGTTGTTTTAAAGGGTTTTAAGGATTTTGATATTTAGAAGTGAGTAGAATATTGCAGCACAGTTTTCATAGTCTCAAATAAAGAATTTGAAAAAGTATAAAATATAAAAATTATAGAGTTATATCTCATCTATATGACTTTATGTCAGTTTTGTAAAATCTTATGTTTGAGGAGATATTTTACCTTGATCAGGACTAGTTCAGGTTGCTACTTTTATAGATAGTTTGAGATTGTCTAATTAATTTGAGGACCTTAGAGACTAAATTGGGCAAAGTATAAAACATAAAAAGTGTTCATTTATGTGTTATCTAGGTATTTATAAATCATTTTTTCAATTGGATGTGTATGTTTAGAGATATAGTCAAGGAAACAAAGTTTGCCTGGATGACACTTATAGTGAGATATATTTAAATTTAAAAATTCACCATAAATTTTATAGTGCATTTTTTGAGCTGAGTTTTTGATATATTGTAGCTTTATGTGTCTAGTTTAAGTATAAAAATGTATTTAAGTGATTGGATATCTGTGACCCAAGATATATCTAGTTTAACCTATGTTGCTCAAATGAATTTTTCAGCTTAAACAGTAACTGAACGTAACAACCTCTATAAATAGTTTGGCTTCTTCTTTTCTATCTGAATTTTTGTGTCTTTCTTATCTATTTCTTCACCATAAAACCTAAAATTTTATACTCATCCTTCTAAGGCATTAATAACCTTATTAATGCTTTATTTTGGAAGGGAAACACTTCAAGTTATCATTAAATCTTTAATCATCACTTGATTTCTACAAGAATCACTAATAAGAGGAAAAAGGTAATTTCTCTAGAACTCATTTTTTTTTTAATGAATTAAGGTTATTAGTTATTAGATTAGTTGTTTACGAGCTATGAGTATTATATTTATGCATTTATGTCTAAGGATAATGGTTGATTAGAGAGTTAGGACAATTGGATGAATAGTATTATGTATAGTTTTTATTTCTCTAAACCTTTCAAATTTTCTTTAGTAATGGTTATATTAAGACTAAGAACTATCTAATTGAACTTTAAAGAGTCTATAATTATAAGGAATTGATATGGATGATACTGGGTAAATAAAACTCTAATTTGTGTTTTATTGAATTTGTGTTCAGGTTTGAATGTTACTTGAACTTTGGATTGATTGGAGTTAGACTAAGAGTTTTTGAGCTTTGGTTGGATTGTTTTCCCCTTTGGAGGTAAGGTATGAACATGTATTGTGAGATAAGCTTGATTCTTTGAAAGAGCTTATCTAAATATACATATCCATTATTCTTTTAAAATAAATATACTTCTAAGTACATTTGTATATCTAAATTCTATTATGAATTTATTTTTTAAAATAAATATTCTTGATATTTATTTTACTTAATTGTGATATATTATGATGAGTTTGATAATTAATTTTTGTATCAAACTATATATTGAACTTATAGTTTTCATTTTCTCTGAAATGTATATGAATTTTGTTTATTCTGTTAAAAGACCAATTGAGGTCTACTTGTTATCATTATAACCTTTATTCTGAACTAAATCCTATATAAATGTCAGAACGCCTTAGCTATGAGGGATAAATCATGAGACTGTATGTATCAGTGACTCAATTGATAAAATCTAATTTGTCAGGGTCCTTCCTAGAGATGACAAAGAATCTCTAGGCATGTATTTGCACGAGCACATATATTCTGTATGGAGATCATAGTACTCATGTTTTGTATGAAGATCATAAGACTCATGTTCTATTATTTTATTATTTTGTCATTTATTTACTTTGTATATGATGTGCTATGCCATTCCTTGTAGGAATATTTTAAATTATGATTTATAATTTCTCTATAAACTGAACTTTGATATATTCTTATTAATTAAGTATAAATAATATTGAACATCTTTTATTATATCTATTTATAAACATTGATTCCAAACTCTGATTCTGATTTTCGAACCTCAGGTATATCGTATTCATAATTCATTGAGTTAAAGGCTTATTCTCCTTCTATTGTGATCTTCAAATGTTAGATTGGGTGGCCTAGAGACTGAGGACCGTGCTTCTTGATATGTCTTCCTCCAAGAAGGTTGTCTAAGTATAAACTCTGATATTTTGAGTTGTAATTATTATTTTAGAATATTGTAATATTGTTAAAGCTTCATAGTTTTTTAAATGGTCTGTAATTATATATTTTTAGTGATATTGTTTTGGATTACCAGTTGTTCATATTGGATAGGAATTATCAGGCTACCTTTGATCCATTGTAAACAAGTTGGCTATATTTTTGGATATTGATATCACAGGTTTGTAGTGATAATTGGATAATGAGTTTGATTATGCATTGTGTTTGGTTTTAAACTATTATCTGTTTATCACAGGCTCTATTTAGGGGTTTTACTAGTCTTTGATGGCCTTAAGCCTACCCATACCCTAGGACCGTCACATCTCTAGACTCAGGATATGACACTTGGTCATTTAATCTACTTTCTTTATTTTTTTCCATTAAATTTTAGTAAAATGACTAAAAGTGTCTTGTATGTATGTGTGTGTGTGTGTGTGTGTGTGTGTGTGTAATATTTGCAAATTTTGTCATTTTAATTTAATTGTATGTTTGATGAATTTAATAAATTGAAGATATGAATGTTTGAGGAATCCAGAAATTCCTGGTTTGCAGAATTTTTGTGAAGCTGATTGCATGATCTTAAAGAAATAATTCGGTAAAGTGTAAAATATAAAAGTTGTGGATCTATGTCTCATCTTCAATTGTGTAAAATGATTTGATAAAAATTCTGTGTGTGTGAGGAGTTATGCCTCCTTGAGCAGGACTTGTCTAGTTTATTAATTCTGCAAGAAATCTGTGTATGTTTGAATTTTCTGGGAATGACTGAGGCAGTTTGAGCCAAAGGTGTTAACATAAGAAATGTTCCTTTGTGTGTTGTGTTGTTGGCTGTAAAATTTCAAGAAATTTTGATCAGTATAAATCAGTGGAGAGTGGAATTTCTCAGGTCTGTTCGGATGAATTTTGGGCAGTAAGTCTGGGTGATATTTAGAGAGTCACCATGGTCTGTGTGTTTGCCTTTGTGATTTAAATTTTGGATATGTTGAACCCCTGTATGTCTATTTTAAGTGACAAGAAGAATCAGGGAGTTTGGATGTTTGTAGCTCATTTGCGAGTTGATTAAGTATAAGTTGTCGAGGAAGAGTTTCAGCTTAACAGGATCTGGTAATTGCTAGCTGGCATATGCGAAGAGGAATTTGGCGAAGAGGAGTTTGGCGAAGAGGCGTTACCGAGGTGGCATATGCGAGGCAGTATATGCGAAGAGGAGTTTTGCGAGGAGAGTTGGGCGAGGCGGCATATGCGAGGTGGCATATGTGAATTGGATATGCGAAGTGGGATTAGTGAGGTGGCTTATGCGAAGTGGCATTTTCCTGAGCAGATTGGCGAAGTGGGAATTGCGAGTTGGAAATTCCGAAGCAGCATTTTTGAGGCTAGTTGGCGAACTGGCGAGCGAGATTTTGGGTAGTAGCCTATTTAACCCAGTGCCAGTAGCGATTTTTCTCCACAATTTTCTTTCTTCTTTTCTTCGTTCTTCTTCAGTCCATCTCAGAATAGTTCCATTTATTTTTTAAGGCATTAATACTTAAAATTAATGTATTAAATCTCTAGATTATCATATATTAAGGCATTAATTATCAGTTTCAAGCAAAATATCTCAAGAAATTCAGTGTTGGAGAAATAAAGTAAATTTCTTCAAATGTCATTTTGTTTTAGATTAATTAAGTCTGGCAGTTAGAGTAATTAATTATGGGTGTATAGAATTTATTGCAAGCAGTTTGAAGCTATTAATGGTAATAAATGTTGGAGAAATCAGAATTTATGAACTGTCATAAATAGTAATGTGAACAGTAAATTCGAAGTAAAATTCAGATTTTCTTTAAGAGATGAATTAAATTAATGTTAGGAATCAAGAATAGAAACTTTAAGATAGTTAAATATTAAGAAATCGTGTGAGTATTATTTATTAAGGAAAACCCTAATTTTGAATATTTGGAAAAATTTCTTAGGAGAAGAAAACCAAAGAAATTGAGGAGATTGTGGTTGAGCAATTGTTAAAGGAAACTCAAGAAGAAATTGTGTAGAGGTGAGTATGAACATTGCATTTGTTTATTATTTCTTTGAATTGATATGACCGAATATTCCTATTGTTCACCCATAAAATTCTCGTATACTTAATATTGTATTATCAAACTATTAAATGTAAATTTTATGATATCCTGAAACTAAAAGTTACCATTTGTTCATGAGATTACCATATATATGTATATAATGCAAGTGACTTGGTCAACCTTTTTGGATCAAGTTCATATGATTTTTACTTGTTAAACTTGATTGAAATTATGATATATGTTGATGGTCTTGTGACCAATATGTTTCTTGTGAGATGAAACCATATGACCCTATGGATAGAACGCTCTTCCCAATGAGAGTAAATTCATTGGTCCATTGGGCACTTTGGCAACCTAGCTGATAGGGTTTTTATCAGTGTTCCACCTAAAGGGGACCATGAGCTCTAGGCGTATGCCTGACCAAGCATGCATTTGCGATAAGGTAGCAAGGATTACTGATGCACTCTGTTGTGATAGGTAGCATGGCTACTGATGAACTCTGTAGTTCTACTATGATATTTGATAGTGTTATTCGATTGTAAGCACTTTTATTCTTATAAACCTAATTATAAGCACTTCTATTCTTATAAACCTAACTACATGATGATTCTTACCCATGTTCTTGGAATTGATATTTCCTTTGGAGTAATATATATATGTATATGTATTTCTTTCATATTGCATGTTCATATCTTACTGAGTTGAAGGCTCACTCCTCTTCTGTGAATTTCAGGTGATAGTGTAGCTCGTGAGGGAGCTAGTAGAGAAGATCAAGCTTCTTGATTTATTCTTCCAAGAAGCCTCCATTATAATTAATTTGAAATATATTTATGTATATTCATTATATGGTATTAAGGTATAGTATGTATTAGGAGTATACTTTAGAGCTCCGTAGTTGGTCATTGGGGATGATAATATTTTGATGTATGAATTGTTACCTTTTGGATTACCCTTGTTCCTTAGTGATGTGGGATTTGATCAGTAAGGAAGAAGAGGAAATTATGAAATGATAAAGATAAAAATATGAATTATGATTATATGGTTCATAGAAATGAATATTGAATGATATCTTTATTTGATATGAATGTGTAATAATAAATAAGATCTAGGATTTATGGTGGCCTTAAGCCTACCCTTGCCCTAGGACCATTGCACCACTGGAGTTGGGGTGTGACAGTGTGTGTGTGTGTGTGTGTGTGTGTAATAAGAAAAAAATCATGTATTTTTAATTATTTTAATTTTAATTAAATATAGAAAACAGTTCTTTAATTAAATATATAAAAATAAGAAAATAAATTAAATAACTAAAAAAATTAATTTTTTATTTTAATTTTTAGAAAAAGTAAATAATTAAATAAAAAATAATTATTTTAATCAAATAAAAAGTAATTTTTATTAAAAGAAATATTTATTTAAGTTTTAACTAAATAAAATAATTAATTTTTATTTAATTATTAATTTATTTTATTTTTGTATATTTAATTTCAAAATTATTTTTTTTAATTAGATAAAATTTTAGTTTGTAATTTGCCAATTACTTTTAGGGACTAAATTATAATTTTCTAATTACTTTTCAGTCCACTAAGGCCCAGGGATAGAAGCTAACGAAAAAAATGTGCAAGATTGCATGTTTTAATAACGTTATAGTCAAAATTTGTTTCGAAAAATATTAAGGGTTAATATGCTCCACAGGATAAACAGAAGGGGCAAAATTGTACCTTATTCCTTTAAGAAATCCTACCTCACAGAGAGACCATATAATGTGCCTTGTTGATGGATAACTTAAGAAATCCTACTTCGTGGATAGGCCTTCCAATAATATGCCATTCCAAAAAAGGTCTTAAATAATAATACGCCTTACTGATGGAGGACTTTTAGATGTCTTCCTTACTTAGAGGATTTTGAAGAATTTGCCTTATCAGAAGAGGACTTTAGATGATTGCCTCGTTGAGTAAGGACTTTTAGATAACTTTCTTGCAGACTTTTGCCTTATTGAAATAAGACTTTTAGCTGATATGGTTAAGCTAAGTTCTTATGGCGCTTTATGGACTTCTGCCTAGCATAAGGGTGCCTTATCTTGACAAGAACTTTGTGGTTAGAGCTCATTAGAGTTTATTAGTACTTGATGCCTCACTAAGACTTGATGTCTCGTTATGATAAGGACTTTATGCCTATAACTCCTTAGAGTTTGCTAGAACTTAGTGTTTAGAGCTCCTTAGAGTTCACTATGACTTGGGTGCCTCACTATGATAATGATTTTATGCCTAGAGCTCATTAGAGTTTGCTAGGACTTAGTGCCTAATGTTCGATAGTCTTATAGTGTCTTGCTTTGACAAAGACTTTCCACCTCACGAATTTTCATCTAGTTGAACCAGGAGTTTTAGCCTACCTCACCGAGCTACGATTTTAATGGTGCCTTGCGGATTTTCACCTAGTCAAATTAGGGCCTTGAAATCTGCCTCGCCAATGAGAACTTAGAAATTCACCTCGCTTGGAAGCTTTTATGTAATTCGCCTTGCCAAATGAGGACTTTGAAATTCACTTTGCTTAGAGGCCTTTATGTAATATGCCTCACCAAATAAGGACTTTGAAATTTGCCTTGCTAGATGAGGACTTGGTGCCTAACGTTCGCTAGGTCTAATGTCTTTTCTTGACAAAAACTTTCTGTCCTGCAGACTTTCACCTAATTAAACTAAAAATTTTAACCTACCTAGCTGAGCTAGGTTCTTATTGTTCATTGTAAACTTCTGCCTGCAGTTCATTAGTTTTTTTTTTTTTTTTTATTGCATGTAACTCATAAATTGATTTGAATAACACAGTGTGTTTTTTTTTTTTTTTTTTTGGCCATATGAGTACTTTTATTCTCATCAAATGACAAATAACAATCACTTCATTAAAAGAATTTGATAATGTAAAAAAGACTTTCTTGAATACAAAGAGTCTTCAAATTGTGGAATTCACTTGATCAACTGTACTTGAAGACTTTTCTTAATGCTTGCAGATAATAGATAAACCAACTTTCGTCTTTTTTATTGGTAATTTGCTAGTAGCACTTGCAATATAACGAAATATTTGCAAAATATTTTATGGGGATAAGAAAGTGCACATATTACATGCTTCGCTCATTTGCATTTAGCATTTTTAGAATTTGGATTCTATAATTAATTTATAAATAATAAAGAATATAAATATGTACTTCTGCTCATAGAGAATTAGCCATTTTAAATAAGTGCTCATATATAAACTAAAAATAGGCAATAGACAATAGCCTCTTACTTCCTCTCTAAGGATATTAACGTTAACGATTAAGTATAATTAATTTTTCCCGCACATGCACAACAAAATTTAGGGGAATCGTTTAAAGATAGGACATAATAATAAGGAAAAAGAAATATTCAACTCTAGTTCCTTTGAAATGCCATTTAGGAGACTTTTGCGGTTAAAGGTTTGATGTGTCCAAATTTTCTGTTTTATTTTATATTTTATATTTTATTATATATCATATTATTTATAAAAAAATATTAATTTTTAAAATATTTAAAAAAAAATTATATAACATATAAAAATAAAATAAAATATCAAATAAAATATAAAATAAAATAGAGGATCTCAATTATCAAGTTACCATTTCACAAGCTAAGGACCAGAGGATATGTTAATGATCATCGTTAATTACGGGATAATGCTTTGTGGGCTGGCACTAGAATACGAGTTTAAAGCAATTAAGAATTCACAAAAGTAGAAGCTCGAACATCTTCATAACATTGCTATGGACCCACAGCCCATTAAATATGATCAGAGCTGAAAGCTCAAAAAGGAAACGGTCAACTTACGAAAAGGCTCAATTTACGGAAAAGCTGCCCTTGAAAGCTTCTCTTTGGGACACATGGCAAAATATGTGTAAATTGGGCCAAAGGGTTGGCATTGCGAGATTTTTCGAGAGACATACTCCATGGATTTAATAAGAAAACACATTTATGGACTTAAACATTATATTCCAATTCAAAATATTAAGATATTGAATTTATGTATACTTTCCATTTATACATCCTCGTTAAACTCATCTCTTTTCAACGTGAGATTTCTTCTCATATATGAAATATAAATAATCTTTCACTTAAGTGTAAGCTTTTATAGTGGGTATGGATCTCCATTAAAAAGAAATCTTTTCTTGATTTGAGTATGTGGCATCACTTAGAAACTTTTTTACTTTCATCTGTTTGGATTCATCGAAAGTAATCTTACTCTTCTACGATTGAGTAAGATTGATATCTATGAACTCTACTCATGACAGGTTACACGATGGAATGAGAGGTATCGACCACCTCCTTTCGATTTGGTCAAAATCGGTACAAAAAGCTAGACCATCAACCATCTCTTCATCCTCTTCTTCTTCTTCTTCACTCTTTCAATAGATTTTAATCTACTGACAGCCAATCCGAGGCTGCCACGTGACAGTCTCTGATTGGTTATATTTATATGTTTTTAATTTTTTTTTTTAAAGTTGTAGAAAATTCATTTTAAATCCAAAAATTATAAATAAATAGTCAATAAATTTCTGATAAAATGTACTTCATTTTAAAATATTAAAACATGAAAAAATAATATCTTTCTAATTTAATAGAAATTATTTAAATATAAATTTAATTTTCAAAAATTCTTAAAATAATAATAATAATTAAAATAATTTATTTAATTAAATAAATGAGTATAAAAATTAAATTATTAAATAACACATAATAATATGACACTAATTACAATTAAAATTAATTTTGAAAAATATATTTTCCTTTTACTTTTTAAATATTTATTTCTTTGAAATATAATAAATCCCAAAAATACTTTTATATTCATAACTTTAATTAAATATTCATAAAATAATTATTATTTATAAATAAAATATGTTTTTAAAAAATATTTCAAAAATATGGGTATTACAATAAAGGTTGGTTACCAAGACATAATAAGCGATAGACTCAATTTCAAGACAAAAATCGAAAATGAGCGATAGACAAAATGGAAAGAATTGAAGGAGTTCATGTATCTTGTGGGTGATGAAAAACTACGGTGGAAACCTAGAGTTGAAGATTTTGATGGCTCAGTTACGAGTTTACAAATTTTAGAGAGAGAGGGAGAACATTCTTGGTTGTACTTGGACTTGCCTTCTCTAATTAAATATTTGTAATTATAATTTCTGCATTTCTATAATAATCATAGTTTGAACATGTTCTGCACTATTGGTATCAGAGCCCAATGCCTATGGGCTATTGCAAATTTAATTGAACAGGAAAATACACTCACCATGTCTTCATATCAAATTCTTATGCCTACTCCTTCTGCTCCTCCTGTCTAGTTAAGAAAATCTGTATCAGAAAAAATAGATCATCTTTATGAAATCTCTTGTCATAATGATGATAAAGTTCCAGTAATTGAACTTCTCATTTTAAACCCTTATTATGTTTTCACCAAACCCAAATCAAAATTGGCTCAAACCTTCAAAAGTTCGGTAACTCCATCCAAACTTCAGGTTAAAGAATATGTACAAGCTACTCATTTTGACCAACATCTACTCCTTGCCACACAAAAGAAACAATTGGTGACTATTCATATTCCTGAGCATCTTCCCCAAAAATTGCTCAAAGAAGGCTATACTCATTTGCATTTTGGAGCTATAAGATTATTTCTCACATTCTGTGCTCGGAAAGGTGTACCCACTACATCTAGAATTGCTCTGTTGGATTTTAAATTTTTTGATTATCAGCATGCTTATATTGACACAGTAGAAACTACCCTTAATATAGGCACAATATTGATAATCATGTTTCCTAATTTCAACATGACAATAGCTTATCCTCATTTACTTTCAGTTTTGAAAGTTCAGATTCAGACAGTTGGTGTTGTTCAAATCAAACTTAGAAAAAATCTAATTTAAAATCCAGCTTTCAAATCAAACTTAGAAAAAATTTTGGCATTTGCAATATTAGAAAAAAGTGAGTTAACATAGGAAAGGGAAACTTTGATGTTTGCCAGGAAAAAATTTAGTGGTTTGTAATTAACCACTAATCTCAGCTTTTCCATGAATATGCTCACTTCTCTTATTAACATAAAAGACTTGGCATGCCCATTGAGAAGTGGTGGGTTCAATTAGTCATTCCTTTTGGAGTTGTTGTAATTCTGTAACTGCAAGTGCTTTATGCTCAGAGCTTATACCAGAATGGCTAGCCTTTATGGGATTAATGTCTTCATTTCTCTTAAAAGGTAAAGAAATAAAGAATTCATTTCTCTGCCAAAGAGATTTAGCACATTTAGTGAGAAATTATGTATGAGATTATGCACAACAGTGTTGGGGAAGTTTATCTTTGATAGACTGAGCATCCAGAAGTTAAAATTTATTTGGTGTGGAATAAGAAAGAAAATAGGACTTGAACCAGAGACCATCAGCAGTAGGACAGACATGCTTAGTCCAAAGCTGATGAATTATATCACATCCGATTATAGCATTTCTTCCAAGACTAGTTTTGGAAAAAATTGTAGATAAATCTTCTTGGTGAGAAAATGAGTAGTGAAACTTTATCCATTTGCTGCTTGAAAAGACTAGTGATATGTCTGCCAATATTCAGAGGAAAGTATGACAAGATTTAAAATTGAAGAAGTAGTACCAATATCAAATAATATTGCTATTGTGGTTGGCTTGGCATACTTGTCTGATAGTAACTGTATTTGGATAACAGAAATTATAATAGATCCAAAACAAGAAGATATTCCATAAGATGGAACATGAAATGTATCATCTATCTCAGTTTCAGAGTCAGAAGAGTATTCCTTTAATGAATAATCAATAGCAAACATTGTTTATGGAGTTTCTTCATCAGTGTTTGAAAAAACTAATCAAGATCTTCATTAAGATCATATCCTGTAAACTGAGAAATCATATTAAGAACTTTCTCCTTCTTTTTGCTCTTGCAATCTTTTGCATAATGTCCCTTATTTCCACAGATATAACATCGGTCTCCTTTTGATTTCTTAGAGGATCGTTGTCTGAAATTTTTTTTGCACCTATGCTTCCTTCTAAGAAAGGATCCTCTAAAAGAATGTTATTGATAATAACGACGATGATATTTCTTTTATCTTCTAAAAGAACAATCGTTACATGAACTGGGACATTTTATCTTGAGATCACCTCGATCACAAGACTTGGAGAGCATTTGCCTTATTTGCTGGAATTCATGGAAAAATTTCCATTGATTACATAATTTGTCCAATTATTTCAGGGAAAGGTGATAAAGTTCTCCAAGAGAAGTAGTAACAAGCACTCGTCTAGTTTGTTCTAACTGTCTCGGAACTTCTTTACCTAAAGTTTCAGGTAAATAGTTTACATATGTCTGTTTGAGGTTTGCATCATCCATACCACCAATGATATAATATCTATTGATAGCATTTTGAAAATTCTTTTCTAGATCTTTTAGTTTGAAAGAACAACATTTTAATTGGAAGAATTCTTCTCATGCTTGATCTACAAAATGAGTGGAGATGCCCAAAAATTCAGTATATATAACCAAAATGAAATCATCAAGATCAACTAAATTTAATAGTTGACGTTGGAGATATTCCCCCAGAGCATACCACAATTCTTTTAAGGAACTTGTCATTCTAGCTACAAATTATTTTATCATACTCTTAAGAGTGTCTCCTTGTTTTCGTAGTTCAGCTTGGCACTATGAAGTCATCTCATTAATTCTATCTCTCCACTGAGAAGGAGGAAGGTTATCAAAAGTGTGCAAACTTTTACTCTCAGAGGCTTGAGTTCGATGTTAATGGAAAAGAGGAGGTGGTCCTCTTTTTTCTCCTTGGTCAGTTTCAAATGGAGGGGGTACTATTTCTCCTTCCATTTCGTAATGATCCTCCACAGGAGGACCAGTTTGAGAGGTTGAAGTATTCATAAACAGAGGAAGTGAAGTTGAATTGGCTGAATTTGATGAATTTGTCAAAAAGGGGTTATGGGATTTGGTTGGTCAAGCGTCATCTGAGGTTGTTTATTTTTTGGTTTTTTAGGAGGTTCTGTTTTAATAGGTGGGTTTTTTGGTGGTTATGTCTTTTTGGTATATTCTTTAGGGGTAAAGATTGAAGTAGAGGCACCAAATATTTTTTGAAAAGCTTCACGCTAGTCTGTAGGTTGAGGAAAAGGTTGTGGATAAATAAGTAAAGTTTTGGTTATTGATGGTTGAGAAGGCCAAAAGTTTTGGGGAATAGTTGGTTGGGCTTGTTGTAATTGTTGCATCCTCTAAATAGAAGTTCATTGAGCTCTCAAACTTTTCAATTCTCTTTCTTGATTGTAAAATGGTTGAGAAGTATATAAAATTTCTTGGAGAAGATCCTCCGTCCTTTTAGTTAATGCCTGGATAGGAGTCATTTGTTATGGTAACTGCTAGTCAAGCTTAGACTCAATTCTTCTTTGGGTCTCATCAATCCTTTTCAAGAAACTATTTTATACAACAACATTTTGTGATTGTCAGTTCAACACTGATTTAGCTACTGTAACAGTCTCCATACTACCATCAACCTTTCTCGTTGTAGGATTTTTAATCTTCCAGGCATGAGTTGTGTTCTGCTGTCTATTTTCAAAAATTTTCAAAGGAGGGAAATCAATTTCTTCAAATTTAGGATTCACCATACAGAGTGGAGCAGGATTGGTAGAAAACTATTGTGGTTTTTGAACTTCAGTCCTACAATCTTTTTTTGGCAATCCATTTGAGAGTCTTTTTGTAATAAGGTTGTAATGATGATGAAACATAAGGATCTGGATGAGGAGGAGGTGATGGTGGACAATCAACATCCATCCTGAAGGTTCTAGAATAGGAGATGAGGCTAATGGTGGAGCAGTATACTTGACATAATATTAAAATTTGCCAAAAAGCTACCCCATAGTAGAAACATGCGGATCTCATACCTCAAAAGCATCATGCAATTGTTGTTGCTCAGTTTTGGGTTTAGGAATATGCTGAATAGTTTGCGAACATTTGGAACAAAAACAAACATCCCAATAACAATGGCCATCTGGATTTTGAAATTCATAAATAGGTGTACTCATTCCAGAGAAATATTTAACAGAGGTTGTTAACGTAGTAATCATTGATTGACTAGTTGGTGTAGAGAAACCATAAGATTTTGAAGAAGAAGAAGAAGTCTTTTTGTATTTAATCTCAACAATGCCATTAGCTTTTTTGAAAAAAACTAGGTTCGGTAGATTGAATGGGTTGAGTATCAAGTGAAGTATTATGATTTTTTTCATTGGAAGTAACCCATGAATCTGGAATCAACTGTAGAAGTTGGTCTCATGGAATTTGTTTAGGAACATAAATACAACTTGGTACTTGATCAGTATCTACATGGAGGAGTAAGGCATCATCTGTTTCTTGTGGAAAAGAGAAATCAAGTGAATGATTTTGGATCTTATACACAATCTGATAGTGAAGAGTGGGCATATAAGTTTGTGTAGTAGGACCAACACTAACTGTCTGAATATGAACTTTCAAAGCTGAAAGTAAATGAGGATTAGCTATTGGCATGTTGAAATTAAGAAACGTAGTTATCAGTATTGTGCCTACATTAAAGGTAGTTTCTATAGTGCCAATACAAGCATGCTGATAATCAGAAAATCTAGAGCAATTCTAGCTATAGTGTGTAGACCTTTCCGAGCATGAAATGTGAGAGCTAATCTTACAGCTCCAAAATACAAATGAGTACAGTCTTCTTTGAGTCATTGTTGGGGAAGAGGATCAGGAATATGAATAGTCACCAATTGTTCCTTTTGTATGGCATGAAGTAGATGTTGGTCAAAACGAGTAGCTTGTACATATTCTTTGACCTAAAGTCTGAATGGAGTTACCAAACTTTTGAAGGATTGAGTCAATCTTGATTTGGATTTGGTGAAAGCATAATAAAGGTTTAAAATGGGAAGTTCAGTTACTAAAACTTTATCATCATTATGATAAGTGATTTCATAAAGATGATTTATTTTTTCTGATACAAATTTTATTAATGGGACAGGAAAAGAAGAAGTAGTTATAAGAATTTAATCTGAAGACATAGCGAGTGTATTTTCCTATTTAGATAAATTTGCAATAATCCATAGGCATCAGGCTCTAATACCAATAGTATAAAATATGCTCAAACCATGATTATTATAAAAATTGTAGAAATTATAATTATAAATATTTAATTAGAGAAGGTAAATCCAAATTATCAGAGTTAATTTTTTTTAATCATTAAAATATTAATTAAAAATTTTTAATTAATTTACTGATTTGTCAAATGAACTTAATTTTAAATGTTTTCAGATTCCAATCAGTCAAAAAATTATTTAAAATAGAGAATTAGAAGTTTGATAAAGTCGAACCAATTAAATCGAAAAAAAACAGTATATATATATATATATATATATATATATATAATTTGAAATTTATTATCCAAGTACTGAGTGAATTTAGACGGTGACATTTGAAATTAATTATCCAACTACTGAGTGAATTTAGACGGTGACAATTTTTGGTTCAATATATCATTATTATTAATTTATTTTCAATCGAATTTACTAAGTGAAAATGACACAATTGTGCACAAAAGTCCACGATATGAGCCCATTCGTCCAGTTATTTCAATAAAAAAAAATCTTCAAAATCAAGTAAATTACTTAGGCAATTGTCTGTTCCCTATCGTCCACAAGTTTCTATGCTTAAAGCTCATATTTGCCAAAGACAGAAGCAATCAATGCAACTGAATGCGTAAATGCATCAAATCGAATCAAGAATCCCCCAAATCACTCAAGCCCTCTACCAACCGACACAAACAGAGCCCAGAAACTACTATCTCTCAAGTTAAATTAAAAAAAAATAGCAAAAAATAAAAATAAAAAGGAACCAGTGAACTGAAGACTGCAAGCTGAAGAAGGAGGAGAAGACCGGCGAGCTAGACGGCTAGAGGACCGGTGGTGGCTGCGAGGACTGGAGGGAGGAAGGAAGTGGCTGCTGTATTAGGTTTTTGTTTGGCGTTGGAAGCAACTGAACTGAATATGGGTTTATGTTCTTTTAATTTTTAACTCATCGTTTTGGTTGCAAAATTAAAATAAATAAATAAATAAATTCTTCATATATCGAAACCTCATCATTTTGGTGTCGTTTTGATCAATAATTTAAAATAATAATAATAATAATCCCCTCAATTTGCAAAAATCGATCTAGATCAGTCGATTTATCAAAAATTCAGTCGATTCATTGATTTTTAATCAAATTCTTTTAAAATAAATAAAAAATATTAATCCGTTTAATCTCTAAATTAATTTTTAATTTATTTAATTTATTTAACAGATCGATTTAATTTTAATAATGATATCTAATTTATTTAACTCTAAATTAATTTTTAATTTTTTTAATTTAATTGACGGATCGATTTAGTTTTAATAATGATATTTAATTTATTTAAGAATCTAATTCATTAATTGTCAATGACGAGGTATATGAAAATTTCAAATTTGGTATTTTTTTTTCTAAATTAATTTTATAGCTTTGTGTTAAATATATATGCTTCGTAAGGCGTACTGGGCAATTTTGAAGTTAATGTTTCAACACACTTAAAAAGGAATGGTCGTGAACACACATATGGGATGGGAGCTTCAGTTGGTTACATGGCAATTTAGCAATCATGGGCTTTGATTTTGTTTATGTAAGAGATAAACAAGGGAAAGAGATTGTAGAGAACAAACATCAGATTAAATAATGTCCTTTAAGATTTATTGAATTTTATCTTCACCTCATAGTTGTCCCAACATTGAACTGTCACATTTTCCTCCCAAAACCCATGTGCTTGCTTGAGATGAAGGCTGCAATTAAGACGAGTTGAACCGAGTTAATTCGAATTTTAGCTTATTATGACTCAGTTAGATCTATTTTTTTTAGCTTGATTTTAAATCAAATTTGAAAATTATATTTAAATTTAACTCATTTAACTATTTGAATAAGTTCAAACTTAGCTCTAATTCAATTTATTAAAAATTTATTTATAAATTATAATCAAGTTTAACTCGTTAATAAATTATAATTGAGTTAGACTCAAACTTGAATTCTACTCATTTTAAATTTTATTTATAACTTATTAGAATAATCAACTTCCTAAATTTTCATTTTTAATAAAAATAATTATAACAAAAAAATATTTAAAATTAAAGCAAAAGCATCCTTTTAGTAAAAAAAAAAAAATTATATATATCTCAAAAATATTAATTAGTAAAAAAATATTTTTAAGAATTAAAATATTAAATTATATAATACTAAAAAATCTTAATCTAAAACTTTATTAGTAGCACATAAATATAATTATAATTACAATTCTATAATATTTATTTAAGAGTTATTTATCTTTATAAAGATATAACGTAATATTGATTTTAGAAAAATAATAATAATTGTATAACATCAACAAACTATTTACCTATATATTTTATATATTTATATTATTCGATTAGTTTAATAATAATTGAAATGTACATGACTTATGGATTAATTGAATGACTATTATATTTTATTATTATAAAAATATAGTTAATAATTTTTCTAATATAGAATAACTTTTATTAAAAATTAAAAATAAATATATAATTTCTTTCCTTTTTTAGAAATATTTAAAGTACAAATATATAAAAATTAGAAGTATGTGTAATTTAATTAAATTAAATTATTAAAAATATTATAGAAGTATTGAAAATATATTTTTTAAAGTTCTAAAATTATTAGGCTAATAATAATAATCGAGCTATTTGCTAGACTATTCACGAACTTAAAATTAAATTATTTATAAGTCTAATTGAGTCAAATTTAATTTTATTCAAATTTGATTCGTTTATTTATCGAATATTAAGTAATACTTAAACATCACTCATTTATAAAATAAACTAAATCAGAATAAACTTTAATCCAATTGCACATCAAACTACTTGCAAACATATTTACTCATTTGCAGTGCTAGTCACCTGTCATATATAATTGATAAAATTTTCAACTTTTACTGCTGGTTAATATTATCATAATAATTCACAGAACTTTTTGAAGAGAGGAAAAATGAAAATTTCTAATCTATTACTAAAAATAGTATTAATCATAATAAAATACAATCATAAAAAGAAAAATTGAAAAAAAAAAGATTATGAATAAAAAAAATTATAATATAATCCACATAAAATATAGTCTCACGACTAATTTAATACTTAGAAGGTGTCTAAGTTGAGATTGATAATTGTCCGTTTAGGATAAAAATATTTTTTTAATTGGTAAAAACTCTAATTAGCAATCGCAACTTTTACCTGTTATTAGATTTTACTGATATGAAAAATACGAATCGACAATTGGTTTTTAATAATTAAACATTCAAATATTTAATAATTTCTCAATGATCGATATGTGTATTTTTAAACAGTAATTAAATTTTAAAGTTAAAAATCTAAATCCCTTAATATTACAAGATAATGATTAATGATAAATGTATATAACAATATGTTGATGATATTTTCAAATGTTAATGACATATTGATAGTGCTACCAAATATTTATGGTTAGTATTATTAAGATATTTAATTACAAAAATTATATAATTATTATTAATTTTTGTTACATTAAACTTTTGATTTTCTTAGAGTATACCAATAAAGATTCAATTAGTTGTAGTGTGGCCCAAATGAAGTACTATTAGAGATTCTTGGCTTAGGCCATGTCCATAAATGGTTAAGATAAGGTCTAATGGTTCTCTTCAAATCTCATTCTAAAGGAAGCCAAAACTGATACAAAGGTGGGCATGGTTGGACTAGCTCTAGCTTCCATAAAATTTAAGGCTCAAGGTCTTACCAAGTTGGTTTAGCCTACAGTCAAGCTGTTCACCTTACTTCCCAAGCCTTTGTATTACAATAAATGTTGAATTTAATAATTAATATAAAATAATTATTTTATATTTCATGTTAAAAATAAATAAATATTTATATAACATATAAATAGTTGTGTCAAATATTAATAATATATTAATATTGTTGTCAAATATTTTAATAATATTGTATTTCTAAAAAAAAAATTATGAGAATTCTATGGACCATGAAGCTTTGATAATAATATTAACTATTCTAACCTTAAAAAAGTTCATTTTCTTGTAGTATGGCATTAAGGAAAAATTAGAGGGCTTAGGCTTAACTTGCCTACAAATTTATTTTAAGATTATTCTTTTGGTATAAATCTTATTTATTTATTATTATTAAAAAATATTATTTTCACATTTTTTGAGTAAAAACTTGTGAGGACATCCTGATTCTTTGAAGTGTGTATGCGAGAGTGCTAAAAATGTATAGTATCTTAATCATTAAAATAACATTATCTGATGTTATGTTTTGGTTAAAAATTTTAAAATTTATAAAATTTATTAAAATTCATAAAATTAAAAAAATAAATTTTTTATTCCATAAATTTATAGAATTTTACTTATTTTAGAATAAAAATAAAATTTATAAATTTTAGTGATATTTTTATAATAAAAAATATAAATTACAAAGTCTTTTAATCATTAAAACGAGAGATATTTCAAAATCATATTTCTAATATATGATTTTAAAAATTTTCAAAATGAAAAATTATATTGGATGACGAATTTTGAACAATTCGTGAATTTTGACTATTTTTTTTATTAATCAAACAATATATTTTATTAAAATTTATAAATTTTTTAAAATCTCACATTTAAATTCTAAAAAAAATTGCAAAATACAAAGGTATCCGTGCATACTTAAGAAAACAACAAGTGCATATGAGAAGAAGGTTCAAGTTTGATATGCTCGTAAGGATTAAAAGTAAAAATATGCATGACTTGCAAGGATTTCAGATACCGAAAATGCTAGTGAGAATGCAAATGAAAAAAGAAAAATAGTTGTGATAAGTTCAATGAATGATGGATGTAAGCAATAAATTATCCATTGATGATTGAATGGTCTTAATGATCCGAAAAATTTTAAATTTTATGTTATTTTTAATTTTATTTAAAATTTTAAAATTTTGTCAATTTTATTTTAATTTTTAAAATTAGTTGTAATTATAACTTATTTTTAAAATTGGAAGGTGTAATGATCTAAAAAAATAAAAAATTTTGTATTATTTTTTAATTATCAAAATTTTAAACTTTGTCAATTTTTATCAATAATTTAAATTTAATATAAGTTCAATTTAATTTTCTATTTTTAAAATTGAAAATAATTTAATAAATTAACTTAATGTAACGTTTAATTTTAAAATCAATTTCCACTTTTATAAGATATATGAAAAATTAACTTTTAATTTTATATAATATTTGAGCATTAAAATTGAAGAGTGTTTCAAATGAATTTATTCAATACGAATTTGAATTTTAATTTATCACTTTTAATTATTGATAAAAAAATATACTGTAGTGGAGGGATTTTTTCTTTTAAAATAAAGTTTAATGTAATGTTTGCAATGAAATAGATTGACCATTTTTTAAAACTAAAAATAATATAATAAGCCATCAATAAAATGGATTTCATAATAACCATATAATCATGTGTAATAAAATAATTTAATATATATAGAGAGAAATTTTTTTATGAAGTAAAATAGTAAATTGATTTGTTATAAAGTTTAATTAATGGTTAGTTTGTATAAGTATTTAAATGACAGTTTATATAAACGAATATAATTTGTCTACCTTACTTTCAATATATATATATATATATAAGTTATCCTTCTGTAAATTAATATAAACTTGTATTAAATTCAAATTGTTGATAAAAAGTGATAAAATTTTAAAGATTTGGACAAAATTAAAAAATAATACAAAGTTTTGAATTTTTTAGATTATTATGTCTTCCAATTTTGAGAATTCGTTAGAATTGTAATTAATTTTAAAATTGGAAAAAAAATTGATAAAATTTAAAATTTTAAACAAAATTTAAAAATATACAGAAGTTTAAATTTTTTAAGTAATTAGACCGATAAAATGTGATTGTTGTATAGTTATAAGGGGAAATACCCAATTTAGATCATGAATTTAGGTCAATAGTTTAATTTGAATCACGTAGAAAAATTAGACCAATTTCTTTTTTAAACTTAATTTTTGGATCAATTAAAGATTTTACCGTTAATCACATATAACAGGCATTATATGAGGGACCCATCAATATTTTTAAATAATAAAAATATTATTAAATAATTATAAAATATTAACATTATAATTAAAAATTAATTTAAAATAAAAATTAAAAGAAGTTCTTCATTCTTATTGTTGCGATGTTGCGGTACTGCAAGTATACAGGTCGCGTGGCAAGTAATAATGATGAGTAAGTATCGTTCACACGAGGAAGGAGATATCAACGAATCACTCCTAATTATTGCTATTATTTGGAAAATAATAAGGTTGGGTGAATTTTTAGCAAACAAGTAAAAAAAATAAAAGTGAGATAATGAACTTGAAAGAGAAAATATGATTTGTAAAAACCAGGGTTAAGATTTCATCAATAGGCAATCAT
>CANXYC010305996.1:0-12925 GCA_948193065.1 Aleurites moluccanus | reverse complement strand
TATATATTTCTATTATGCCATATGATATAGGCATACTCTGAACTCTATATTCTGAGCTTGTTTAAGATGATTCTGTATTTTGAGCTTGTTAAACTAACTCTGATTTTCTGCATAAACCACATAGTTATTGTTATATCTTTTATGGTTATTTCTTCCGAACCCCGATTCTAAATCTGAACCTCAGGTAAGTTATATCCATAATTCATTGAGTTGAAGGCTCACTTCTCTTCTGTGGTTTTCAGGTGTTAAGATTAGCCTGCGAGGAGTTAATATTGAAGATAGAGTTTCTTGATCCTTTCTCCACAAGAAGACTCGTTATGTAAAATTTTGACTATTATGTTATAATTAAGTTTGTACTTGTATATTTATGTATCGAGAAGTTATTCTTAGATCTTCGCAGTAATGTCTGGAAATACTATTACAATAGTTGCTTGGAAAGCATACTTCTAATGTTTCCCTTGCAAATTGTTGAGTTTAAATAGGAAAGCCTATAATGATATGATAGGCTAAGATAACACAATGATGATATATGTATGATATGAACATGTGATGTACTTGAAATCCAAATTATATTGCGTTCTACGGGTTTATGGTGGCCTTATGCCTACCCTTGCCCTAAGACCATCACGCCGCTAGAGTTGGGATGTGACAAAGGTGGTATCAGAGCTATAGGTTTGTAATCCTTAAGATAGAAAGATAGATGTATGTGCATTCCCTAGACTAAGTGTTGATTAAGATAACGACGGAGCGTAGGTTTCATGTCTCGTCTATTTTGCGTATTTCTTTGGTGTAGATTTGCATTAAGTATATGTGTTATGAGTCTAAGTTTGTTATTCTTCTCATTAGCATCGAAATGCCTTCACGACATGTTGAAGGGCGAGGACGAGGCTATTCCAGGCGAGATTTACCATCTAAAAAGGATTTAGTAGATGGGTTTGGAAGTAATGAGGTTCCTCATGCGCCACAGGTGGATGTGGCTAACATGGCTTGGCAGATAGATCAACTATAGAAGAATTATGAGATGATAGTTGAGTTTATCATGCAGCAAAGACAACAATAGGTACCTCTGGTATGGGTAACTCCAGAAGTGTCAATTCCTCTTGTATATCCCTCAGTTATGCCTCAGGTAGATGAGGTATTATTTGAGAAGTATCTTAAGCCTAAGCCCTCGAAGTACAGGGAGGTGGATGATAGATTTGAGAGGAAAGAGAAGAAGAAAGCTAAGATGAAAAGTTCCTTCAGGCAGGAGAGTGGGATAAAAAGTATAGGAGTGACTCATCAGTCAGCCCTTCAGAGCAAGAATAAAGGACTTTCTGGGAGATTACAGTAGAGCCATAATCACTCCAAATCCGCCCCTCATACGAGTTATAGTATAGTCAGATATGCATCACATAAAACTAATCATTTATGTCCTACATATGGTAAGTTCCATAGAGGACCTTGTTTTTATAGGAATAGAGCATGCTATAGATATAGACAGCGTGGTCATTTACTTAAGAATTGTCCATAACCAACTTTTGGAGCTAGACCTCAGATTTCTCAAACTAAAGTTCAGAAGAATAGAGAGAAGAGTGTTAGTCCACAGTTAGGTGTGGGCCGAGGCATATTGGGTAGGACTTTAAAAACTAGTAAGGGATTAGGTTAGCAAATGGTACAGGCTTTGGGATAAGTTTCTATAGACAGAGGTGGAGGGAGAGTTTTTGCTACAGCACGACTAGAAGCTTAGATTCCTAAACCAATGATCATAGGTATTCTTTCGATATAAGATTTGGATGACACAGTGGTGATTGATTCATGAGTTATGTCTTTCTTTGCATTATATTACCTTGCTAAGAAGTTGCGTGTGCTTAAGAGTTGCTTGAAATGTTTTGGATTTCTTATATTATTCTAGAAAAAGAGATTGAAGTTATAACTTCTACTTTTTCATATGTGATGTTATAAATAATAAGAATTTAGATATGGAATTAGTGGATAAAGTGTTCAGATTATTTATAGACAAGTTATCATAGTGTTAATCAGTGATATCCTTGTGTAATCTAAGAGTAAGGAAGGAATATAAGGACCGTCTTTGGAGTATGTTGTGAGCTTAGGAAAATGGATATGTACAATGATGGAAGCTATGGTATAGCAAGAGTTTGAGAACATGATTGTGATTTAGAGTTAACCATGGATGAAGACTTATAATGAATAAATTGTGTAAGGATGGTATAATGATGTTGTATTAGTAATGGGTGAAATGATCAAGTTTGATGCTAAAAAGAATCAGAAAAGAGTATAATGATGATACATATTTAAATAATCAATAATTGATTAGAGATGGTTATGTGTATATGGTTGAAGAGAAGGTAAGAGTCGTATTTTAACACTCATAGGCGAAAATTTATAAGGATAAAATGTAACATGCTAAGTTTTGATTAGCGGAATCTATGCCTAATTGAGGAAGCATGATATGGTTTATGACTTTGATAAGTTCTGATGGTGTTCTTGTATATGGCAATTTGGATGTACCTCTATATCATGGTGAGATATGAAATGATTCGAAATGGTAATTTAATTCATGATATGTAATATGATTTAAGGTTCTATAGAGTTGTAAGGAATTGATTAGAATCATGAACTTTTGGTATAAATGATTGATGTATATTCCATGGTTACATAATGATGTGACGTTATGACAGGTTCATAGTATAAATTATATATTATAGAATAATTATGATATTAAAGAGACAGAATGTTTGACTGTCAGTGTAAGAATCCGTATATGATTGGAGAGATAGAAGCTATGATTTGTTATTTATGGCTAATCTCATTGATATAATGTAAGAAAAGGGTATGTCGGAAAATCGTAAATAAATTAAGCTAACATTAAAATTAAATGATGAATGGATGTAAATATAATAATTATCAAATATGTGTAAATGATCCTTAATAGGTATAGGACTGATGAACTGTCTGATAATTAAATGGAGATTTTATTTTATATAATAATGATTAAGAGTCATGTTTACGATTATAATTGATATAAGTTATGATGATAGATACATGAATTTATCAGTTGTTGGATAGTGATTTGATAGCAGTATGTATTATTATTTAATATAATTGGGACATAAGATTAAGTGAAGATTATGACTTGAAAGTCTATTTAAAAACCAATGCAATCTGTGCTATGTAAATGGGATGATTTATAATATTGATAATTTCTATAATTTGTTAGTTAAAAAGCTTAGTATAATGTGGATAAGAGATAAGAGTAAGTATGGATCATGGGCTTGGAAGTTTCCTAAGAGTAAATGATTGATACTTGACTAATGTTTAGTTGAAGATCAAGTTATGATAGTGCTTACTTATTCCAAGAGAATGTCTAGTTCATATTGTAAGTTGGCTAGTTAATCTACTGCCATTGATGGATTGATGATTGATTATTTTAAGTGTATTAGAGATTATTATGTAAGCATATTTGTGATGAACTATAGATATAAATTCTGATGTGACCTCTTACTTATGTGGTGTTAAAGTGATTTTGGTTTGATATATGAAATTCTTAAAGAGATTTTTATGATAAGATGTTATATTTCAAGTATGGACCAAGGAATTGGTGATAGAGGAATTATCCTTGAAAGTGTTAATAAAACAAAGGCTTAAGAATTTGAAGGGGATTAGTCAGACTTTTGAGACGAGAGAAGGATTTAGAATATGGAAATTTCATACCAGTTAAACTACCAAGCTAATGTTTGAAGTCATTCAGGAAGATTGCAACAGAAGTAAGTTATTTTACATTTGATATGCTGATGAGCATGAATACAGTTAACTTTATCCTTTTGAGGTATATAAACTCTAGTGTTTCACATGTGGGAGATGGCATGGGGGGAAATCTTATTTTGAAACAGATGCATGGTTTGGGTATGAATTATCAGGGTATTATGTGAGGAATTATCCATGTAGGTCTAGAAATATAAATATATAGTTGGAAGAAAAAGTATGAGAGATAATGAGATTGGTTAGGGTTTGAGACAAGTTATAAGTCAGTCACCAGGATGAGAGTCTATGGATAGAAGTAGAAATAATTGTTTTAGTTCAAAAAGGTTTGGATTCAGATGAAGGATACAATTATAGTTATGTTAGGATTTTAATAAAACATGAAAGTAAGAATATATGCAAGATTTAGTGATAAGAATAAGTTATGAAAGAATTAAGCAATTTGGTAAGCAAAGAAATTTTAAAGGTACTTATGAGATGGAATGACGTGTTTGATTATGGTGTCATAAGTGGAAAAATTGGAAAATCCTAAGACAATTTATAATCCCTTGAAGATGGACGAAAGTGTTTCTATGATGAGTACAAAAAAAGAGTGCCAAAAAAATATGCAAGTTAAGGCTTCAGAGTATGAGATGGGAGAAGTTTCTTGCATGTTAACCACGTCTAACTTTAATAATGTGCATCCAGTACTTCATATATTGATGCTTCAAAAATATGTCGCTGATCCTTCTCATGTGCTACAAGTTCCGGTAGTGGACCTTCAGTAAGACTTGACGTATGAAGAAATTTCAATCACCATTGCGGACTGAATGATCAAGAGACTACGAAATAAAGAAATAACAATGGTTAAGGTCCTATGGAGGAATCAAGCAATGGAAGAGTGAGCTTAGGAAAATGAGCAGAGTGTGCAGGACAAGTACCCTTATCTATTCCAAGAATAAGGTAAGTCTTAAAATTCGAGGACGAATTTTCTTAAGGTGGGGAGAATGTAATACCCAATACTTGGAACATTAGAGTAAATACGTATTTGTTCATGTTTGTTTGGTAAATGTTAGCATGCTTAGGTAATCTATAATTTATTATAAATGAGTATAGATTACTCCTAAAATGATTATATGTCGAGAAATGATGAGATATGACTGAATTTGAGGTGTTGAACATGTGTATGTATAAGTTGATTGAATTTGGATAAATTAGAATGGAGAAACATGAGAGATTCTCATCAGCAAGCCTTTCATAGGTGTGAAGTGTTTTCACGGGCGTGCAGTGTTTTCACGGGGGGTGAAACATCATTCACGGCCGTGAGAAAAGCTTCTGTGTAAATTAGTTACTCTTCAAATTCGTCTTCATGGGTGTGAAATGTTCCTTCACAGATGTGAAGAAGTGCTTCGAACCTACGTGAACAGCTCCTTTCATGGTCATGAAGCCCCTCTTCACGGGTGTGAAAGTGTCGGGCCTATATATATGATAGCTCCGTTTTTCATTTCAAACTCTTCCATTTTTAACTCTTTTTCTCTTTTTTCTTCAAAAATGGCCCTAATCACCTACCAGCTCATTAATATTCATTCTCTAACATTTATTTCATCATAATAACTCAAGAGAGAAAGATCAATACATTCAAGATCTTTAAGAATTCAGATATCTCAAGAATCTCCATTCTAGAGTTTCAAGGTTCGGGCTCTTGTTTGATTTTGGTAGAAAGGAGTTGGGCTTGTACTGTGAATTAGTTTTGGACTTTATTTCCTTAGAGGTGAGTTATGAACATGCATTTTGAAGATAAGCTTGATTCTTAGAAAAAACTTATCCAATTATATTCGATAAATATAAAAACTTAAAATTCATTATATTTTGAGTACATTTATAAATATACGCCTCTTATGGTTATTTCAGAAATTACATGTGTGAATGATACATTTTGTTATAAAACCTTTGAGAATCTTTTTCTGTTATTATATTAATGAATACATTCTTGAGTCTAAATATCTAACAATATCAAAACGCCTTACCTATGAGGGATGTATCATGGGACTGTGTGCACCAGTAACTCAACCGATATAGTCAAATTATCAGGGTCCTACTTAGAGGAGACAAAATTTCTCTAGACATATGTCAGCACAAGCATATTTACTTGTATGGAGACCATTAGGCTCCTGTTTAGTATTTCTTAATAGTTCTTCACCTTCTCTCTTCCAGTATCAACAACATATTTAATTCTTGAGATGGTTAAAGAGGTTTCAATAATATTAGTGGCGACAACAATGAGTTGCTCCCCTTCTTTGACCTCTTCAAATACACGCAGCTATGCTGCTACAGGAAGCATGGCGTAAAGAGGCAAAACAAGCAATGGACAAACAAAAACACTTTTATCTCCTTCTCCGTTCTTCCTTATAATTTGGTTATAATTTTCTAAGCAGTCCTGTGGCAAATGAAAATCTATTTTGCCTTAGAATAAGTGTTTGATGCAGCATTTCCAGCCAATACTTCAAAAGCAGCCTTTATTGAGGCAAAAATCCCATCCTTTCCTAGAACACCTAAAAGATCACTATCATTTTTTGGGATACTCTGGTTCCCTGAATCTCCATCACCACCAACAATTTCTATTTCGCTCTCTATTTCAGAATTATAAGAGGCATCTGATTTATCACTATCAGATAATGGTATATCCTCATCTTAGTTGCTAAATCCATCAATAGTTGATCAATTGAGTTCCCTTGAATTTCAAATGCCTCGTTGATGTCCTTAGTGTTAATTCCCTCAATAGAATTCATTTCACTTTTGATAGAGTCTTCATTAGTATCTGTAAATTTTTTTTCTCTTAAATACATATATTAATATATCTTATTAATATCATTGATGTCCTTAGTGTTAATTCCCTCAATAGAATTCATTTCACCTTTGACAGAGTCCTCAATATATATATATATATATGTTTCGTCTATATTTTTAAAAGTTATTATAAATTAACAATAAAATATTATTTTTATATATATAATGATTTTACACGAATTTATATAATAATTTTTCATAATCTTATATGAATTTATATACAATTATAAAATTTATTATATAAATAGAAGTGAAAATCATACATCTATATATGTACAAAAATTATAAAATTTTTAATGAAATTATGTGAAATATTCAATTCATATAATTTTATCAATATTAGCTTATATATATCTATTTATTTATTTTTTAATAAAATATCATTTTAATCTCAGCAAAACGATAAAGTTAAGGAAATTTTACATAAATATTGTAAAAGTAACAAAATATGGTTGCAAAAGAATTTTTACAAAAATATTGCATTCTTAATTAAAAATTATAAAAATGCATTTTTTCTTTTAGCTAGCAAAATGCAAGCAACAAAGGACACAACAACAGTTTTCTTTGCTTTTGCCTTTGAGCATGCATTTAGCACATTTCATGTGCCTGTGACACTTCAACTATAACCTTTGCCTGTAAGCAAAATAACACTTCAACTATTGCAATCAATGGATGCCATATCAACAGGTAGACGGATAGCCTAGCCTACTAATCTCTACTAACACAATTAAAGCCATTAACTAACTTCTTTAAATTAAATAATGAGATTATATTTTAAAGGCATCACTTTGACGTCAAGTTGCCCAAAAAAATTAACCAATAACACAAAAAATTAAAAACAATCTAGAGAAATAAAAATAATATCTAAAAAAATACAACAAAAATTAACAACTAAAAATACCATATAACCCAAAAAAAAATTTACCAAAAATTAACACTAAAACAACCAAATAAAAATACCAAACCAACCAAACATGTTCTAACAAAAAAAAAAGTAATGTACAAAAAATTAACCATAAAACCAAATATATACCAAATATATATACCAAAAATTAACATCAATGTCTGACCCCAACAGTGTAAGCAAGAAGAATTCTACAGAATTAAACAAATGTTAAAAACTAAAAATAAGTTGAACTTACAAGACTCATTCTGCCATTTGAGATACTTCCCTTCTTAGACTCCATTAATAATCAGTCAAAACAACAGACTTTGCTAATGCTTCATGAGTATTGAAATGCTATTAAAATAAATAAATAATAGGGTAAATCAATAAGAGGATTTCTATGAAATTTTCAAACACTTTACCAACTTGATGCTGTTAAACTGATGTTTATTAGCTGTACAAAAAAGATTTAGTCAAAAGATTAGGCTTTCAAGGTCAACTGCACCAGCTGAGTCAATATAGTGTTCAACCAACTAGAAGAAGAATTTCAAGATACCTCATGGAGATCCTTGGCAAAACAATTGATTTTCTACACTTTTTTTTAGTAATATCAAAGCAGCATATGCTTTTAGATGAAAACATACATTGTAATATGTAGAGAACTAATTTGTATGAACTTATAATTTATCTACCCCTTTCCAAACAAAAGCATAGAACATATATATATATAAAAAAAAAAGAATCTCTTACAATTTAGTCAAGCCAATTTTTTATCACTGGCAAGTATAAATGGACAAAAGCACCATACAATATTAGATTGGAAGTAAAAAAAAATATCAGCACTTGAGTACTTTGAAGTATCAGAGATGGTTGTATTTTGGAAACTGGGTTGAAAGGAAAAATATATCTACAGTTTTATGAATTCAAAATTTTAGCCACGTAAATATATAAAACCCACTTACTATGTAGCCAAAAGAAAACGGAAATATAATTTTTTGTAAAAATTAAAAACTTTAACTTCTAGATTATGAGAGTAAAAGAAAGTAGATTTAATAACATTATCATTTCACTTTAAGGCTATGTTTAGTGCATTAATTGTACAAAGAAAATAAATAAAAATTAAACAAGAGAAATGAAGAGAAAAAAAAATTTAATTTTCTTTATGTTATTTGGATATCTTATTTGCATAATGAAGAAAATGACCAAAAAATTATCATTCTAACCTTATAAAAGAGAAGTAATGAGAAGTAAAAAAGGAGATATTTTGGTAACTTTCATTTTCCACGGCTTTTAGTTTTAATTTCTTTCCATTTTTCTTCAAAATGGAGGGATTTTTTTTTCTCCTAAAACTTAAGTGTTCATTTCTTTTCTTTTCTCTTCCTTGTTAGCTAACATGTATAGTTACACTGATGATAATACAGATAATGCTGCAATGTTAGTAAAGAATCAAGATAACAAAAAAAATTTTAACAGGGGAGTTTATGGTAACAAAGAAAATAATAGGCCACATTTTTGGAAAAATAAGGAATATGTAAGGAAGTCTGATAGATACTATGAACATTGTAATATCCCTAGGCACACAAAAGATAGTTGTTTCAATTTGCATGGGTATCCTAAGTGGTTTGATGAGAATAAGAAGAATCAAAGAAGCAATGAAGAATATGGTAGACATAATCAAAGAGGGAATGAAGACTATAGTAGACAAAGATGGAAACCTCATATATAGTATAAAATGACAGCTCAAATAAGTAACACACCTCTTGAAGAAGCCACAATGAATCAAGAATAACAGAATCAAGAAGATCTCAATACAATGATTTCTACAACAGTTTAGAGGGAAGTTCAGAGATATATGATAGGGAAAACAGTGACTAATGATACAAGTTATGCCAACTATACCAGTTATGCAGATACATAACATTTAATAGCTTTGCATGTTTTTTATTTTAGTCTTAGAGATATTTGGATAATAGATTCAGGAGCTACTAATCATATGTGCTTTGATGCTAATGCTTTCACCTCTACATACAAACCTAATAACCTTACCTCAGTGTATTTACCTGATAAAAGCACTAAAACAGTAAACCAAATAGGAACAATTATCTTGCATTCCACCATAATTTAAAAAAAAGGTCTTGCATATACCTGCATTTCAATTTAATTTGTTGTCCATACACAAGTTTACACAAATCATAAGAATTAGAGTTATCTTCTATGACACACACTGTTCATTTCAGGACCTACTGACTAAATAAGTGTTGGCTGTGGCAAAGGTACATGTTGGTCTGTACATTCTTGACAAAATAAGCTTCTCTGTAAATACCATAGCTGAGTATTGCTCAAAAGAGTCTTTTGTTCTCAAAATTATTAAATCAGAGACTCCTTCCTTTTGTACAACAGTTTTTGATAATAACACTCAGCACATTTCATATGATTTGTTGCATTCAAGACTTGGTTGTGCATCAGGTAGTACTCTTGCAGATTTACCTTTCACTATAACAGAAACTAGAAACACCTTTTGTGAAGTTTGCCCTTTAGCCAAGAAACACAGACTACCTTTTGCTAGAACAAAAATCAAAACATTATACCCTTTCCAACTTGTTCACATTAATTTGTGGGGACCTTATAGGCAACCATCCTTAACTGGCTGTTACTATGTGTTTACCTTAATTGATGATAAAAAGCAAAACCACTTGGACTTATTTGATGAAGACAAAACTCAAACATTTATGTTTCTCAAGCAGTTTGTTGCTATGGTTAAAACTCAATACAATGTGATTTTCCAACAGTTTAGGAGTGACAATGGGATGGAGTTTTTTAGTAGTCAAATACAAGATTTTTTCATTCAAAATGGGATTTTACACCAGAAAACAAGTCCATATACACTACAACAGAATGGTGTAGTAGAGAGAAAGCATAGACACCTACTAGAAATTGCAAGAGCATTAATGTTTCATGCTCATTTACCTAAAAAGTTTTGGGGAGAATCCATATTGACTGCAACACATATTATTAATACACTTCCATCTTCTGTTCTAGCTTGGAAATCCCCATTTGAGGTACTGCATAATAGGTTACCTAATTATAGCAATCTTAGGAATTTTGGATGTTTATATTATGCAACAAATATTAAACCTTTAAAACATAAATTTGAACAAAGAGCATATAAATGTATACAGGGTTTATGATTTAGATTCCCATGTGTTGTACTCATCCAGAGATGTTGTATTTCATGAAACATACTTCCCTTTTAGAACCAATTTTGTTGTACCTCATCCAGCATATGATGATCATCATGTTGTACTACCTGTTGCATCCATACATTATAATGCTTCATATTCATGCTCTTCAGATGCAATGTCTACTAATTCATCTATTTCTTCTCTTGTTTCATCTCCAATTGTACTGCCCACTACATCCTCTGATTCTTCTCCTAATTCATTTACTAATCACTCACCAATTGTGCCACAAACTGTTTCAAAAATACAAAATTTCCCAATAATAATAGACCAGCAATGTCATACTGATACAAATTCCACTTCACCACATATTCACTCAAATTCAATTATTCATCATCATACATCCACACCATCTATTACTGTTATTCCTATTCAACCATCACATAGATAAAGTATTAGACCAAAATAGAAACCTAAATGGATGAAATATTTCATTTCCTCTGTTCATGCTACTAACCCTTCTCCCCTAACACCTGTTAAATCCAGCACAACTTCTAAAACAGTTGTTTATCCTTTTAAAATACAACCTTTTCCAAATGAGCATCATATTCTAAGCTTTATGAATTTTGTAGCTCATGTGTCTCGTATTCAAGAACCTAAGCACTATAATCAAGCAAAGATAGATCATGTGTGGGTTGAGGCAATGCAAAAGGAGTTAACTGCCTTAGAGAAAAATAATACTTGGGTAGTCATAGATCTACCTCTAGGTAAAAAGCCAATTGGCTCAAAATGGGTCTACAAAATAAAATTTCTTCCTAATGGGACTATAGAGAGATACAAGGCAAGGCTTGTAGCAAATGACTATAATCAGGTTGAGGGGCAAGATTATGTAGAGAGCTTTGCTCCTATTGCAAAGTCAGTCACAGTAAGGGTATTTTTGGCAATAGCAGTAACATATTTATGGCCTACCCATCAACTTGACATTAATAATGCATTTCTCCATGGGTACATTGATGAGGAACTTTATATGTTGCCACCTGATGGTTACACAGTCCCACCAAATAAAGTTTGTAAACTTACCAAGTCATTGTATGGGCTTAAACAAGCCTTAAGACAATGGAACTTGGAATTTACCACAAGACTCAAGCAATTTGGCCTAACTCAGTCACCTAATGACCATTGTCTCTTCACTAAGTCCTCATCATCTGGTTTTCTTGCTTTACTTATATATGTGGATAATGTTTTAGTGACAAGAACTACTCTACAAGATATCATTGATGTCAAGGTTTATTTGGACAAGTTATTCACTATAAAAGACCTTGGACCAGCAAAATATTTTCTTGGTTTGGAAATGCACAGAATAACAACAGGACTTTGCCTAAGCCAAAGAAAATATATCTTCGATATCCTCCAAGATACTTGTTTAACAGCTGCAAAACCTACTACAATCCCCCTTCCTTCACATATTAAACTTGCTGATGTGAGTAGTCCAGTGTTTGACAGGCCTGACAAGTACAGAAGACTGGTGGGCAGATTATTCTACCTCAACTTGACCAGACCAGATGTGACTTTTGTTGTCCAACAGCTAAGTTAATACATGCATACTCCTTTAACCTCTCATTGGGAGGCTGCTCTTCATCTTGTGAAATATTTGAAAGGGTGTATTTCACATGGTCTATTTTATCCTGCTAGTTCTAATTTCAAGCTAACAGCTTATGCCGATGCAGATTGGGCCCAATGCTTACTTACCAGAAGATCTGTATCAGGTTATTGTGTATTCTTAGGCAAATCACTCATCTCCTGGAAGACTAAAAAGTAGACCACAGTTGCCAAATCCTCTGCGGAGGCAGAATACATGAGTCTTGGTTCTACAGTTTGTGAGTTACAGTTCATCTCCTACCTACTTCATGATCTTCAATTGTCTTTATCCTTGCCTGTTGACCTTTTTTGTGACAACCAAGCTGGAATCCACATCTCCGCCAACCCAGTCTTCCATAAGCGAACCAAGCATTTAGATATTGATTGCCATGTAGTGAGGAAGAAGTATAAAGAAGGCTTTCTTTCTTTGCATCATGTTCCAACAAGACAACAACTAGCTGACTTATTTACTAAAGCATTGCCTATTAAACACTTTCTTTTCTTACTGTCCAAGATGGGTCTTTTCTTGTCTAACCAAACTCCATCTTGAGGGGGGGGGGGGGGGGGGGGGGTTTAATTTAAAAAAATTAAAAATGTTTGTTTTTTAATATAAAAAAAAAAAAAAAAAAAAAAAAAA
>CANXYC010305866.1:0-13773 GCA_948193065.1 Aleurites moluccanus | reverse complement strand
CTTTGCCACTTCGCCATTATGCCACTTCACATTGCCATTCCGCAAAATGCCTCCTCGCATTATGCTGGCTCGTCACAACAATTTCTTTTAAGTTAAACTCCTGCCTGAACATCCCACACTTAGCCAACTCGCAAATGAGCTACAAATATCCAAACTCACTAATTCTTTTTGTCACTTAAAATCAATATGCAGGAGTACAACCTATCAAAATTTCAAATCAAAAGAATCAACACACAGACTGTGGTGACACTCCAAAAAGTCACCCAGACTCCTGCCCTAAAATCTAACCGAACAATCATGATACTAATCACTCTCCACTGAGATATACTTATCTAAAAATTTTGAAATTTTACAATCATCATCTCAAATACAAAGAAACATTTTTCATGTTCACAACTTCAGCTAATTCTACCTCAGTCATTCCCAGTAATTCCAAACAGACACTGCATCCCTGCAGAAACTCTTAACCAAACCAGCCTTGCTCAAATAGACACAACTCATCACATACACAGAATTTTGCCAAACCATTTTACAAAATTATAGCTAAGACATAAATTAACAACTTTCATGTTTTACACTTTATCAAATTATATCTTTAAGAACATGAAATGATCATCACAAAATTTTGCAGTAATCCAAACAGAAATTTCTGAAATTCTCAACATTCTTATTAAAAAATTTGATAGGTTCTCTAAACATACAAAAAATCAATAAAAACACTACAAAATGGTAGATATTACATTATATTTTTTATAAAATATAATTTACAATTTAATTTCAATCTTATTTCTAAAATAAATCAAATTAGACACGTAAATCATAGGGTTAATTACTATTTTTCGTCGATAAAATAATCTAATATATTAAATCACCTGACCTTTCAAAAATATACTGGCTCTCCTGATGAATATCTTGTTATATTAGTACACCATTCTATTCAATTTTATCGTTAATCAATTCTAAAATGATCAATAAGAATAGTAAAAAATATAAAAATATTCTTGTCTTTTATTTTTAATTAATTACATTCTATTTTTACTTTAAAAAATATTTTTTAGGATTAAAAAATTTATTTTCAGATTTTTAACAAATTTAAAAATAAAAAATAAACAAAAATATTTTTTATTTTTTATTTAAAAAAATAATTTATGAAGAAATTAAATTATTTCTTCTTAAATTTTTTAATATAAATAAAAAATTCATATTTTTGACAAATTTGAAAATAAAAAATAAAAATATTTTTTAAAATATTATTTATTTTCAAATTTTTTATTTTTTAAAAAATTAAAAAATATATTTTTTATTTTCAAATTTATCAAAAAATATTTTTCAAAAATACACTGATCAGAGGGAATGAAATCAGAGCCCCTGTGCATGATCTGAGAGGGAAGTTCAGGCCAAATTGGGTTGGACCATATTTGCTCAAGAAGATCTTGTCCGGTGGAGGTGTCATACTCATGGATCTGGATGGGAGCAAATTTTCAAACCCCTGTAATCTTGACCAATTAAAAAGATATTTTGTGTAATTCTTGCTTCATTATGCATTGTATGAACAGAACTACGAGGACCTGATTCTCTCAAAAGAAAATTTTGATATGTGAAAAAAAAGTGCAAATGGAGATACGTAGGCAGCCCACCTTGGGTGCGGTCCAAAACATAATAAAATTATCATTTTTTGTGCCTAGATTAATTGGTTCATGCTCGCTAAGTTGAAAACCTGAATAAGGCAGCTTAGGCAAGAATTAGAGCAGCTCGGCGAGTTGAAAACCCGAAAGGGCGGCTTGGGCAAAAATTAGAGCAATAAGAAAATAATAACAAAAAATATATAAAGAAATTAAAAAAAAAAAAGAGAAAAAAAAGCCTCATTTTAAATTGGAATTCATCAATTCTCGAGTCTTTTTTCGTCAAAGTATTCTGTCATGTCTTGTCTGTCAGAGTCAAAATAATAAAAATTCAATCTCATTTTATTCAATTTTAAAATCCAAATGAATGAAATTCATAAAAGTTCCAAAAGATGGAATACAAAAAAAGGGGGTCCTAGTCTAAGCTCGTTTTCTCCTGGGATGAACATCCTCTGAGTCGTCAGAGTCCCCATCTTCAGTCATGACTGTATCCTGTTCAACCCTCACCTCTAATTTATCTTTGGTCGCATCACCTCCTTCTGGTTTTGTCATCGTATCTATCTCAACATCTCCAGTCTTAGTGTCAGCCTCTAATTCTGTAATCAAAGCAACCTGTCTGGTCTTCTCAATGGGCCAAACCTCTGTGATGAACCAAGAGTCATAATCTTCCAGCTTGCTTGACCTTCCAGCAGGACGTATGAAGCTCATCGACCGCCTCCAGCCATTCATTATGGCCTGGGATACAAGTCTTGTAATTGGAGATGTGGGAAAAACAGCTTCGTCTGGTGGAGTACCCTGTGGCTGACCCATCTGCCTTAAGATTCTGGTTCCTTGGTAGAATGAGGTCATAGAAATCCCCAGCAAATAAACCATCTTGTACCTGTAGCTCATTATGATGAATGAGTCAACCCCATACCAGGAACAGTACCAGAGCTGCTCTTTAGAATCCAGCTCCAAAATCCAAGAAATCCACTCATTTTCTGAGTTAAAACAAATCAGAGTTCTCCGCATACGGTACCGTGCAGCCTAATATGGCATTCTGTCTGGGGGAGCCACCACTTGTAGATGATCCTTAAGCCAAACTTGAAAAGAAGCAAAAGGGGTTGGAAAAAAAAAGTTGAAAAGGAATGGAAATACAAGATTTTTTTACCTGTAAAATGACGGGGCTAACAGACCAAAGCCCTTCGGCTCTAAAATTTCTATCCAGGCTCTGTAGAGTTTCTGCTAAGATTAGGCCAACAATGGTGCAACCACGCTCCATCTGAGCAATTAACTCCATTACCCGAATGTCTCCCCAACCAAGTAAGTTAAAGAAGAGGCATCCAGCAGTCAAACACATAACCAAAGCAGTCATTCAGTGTTTTTCTCTTATTTTGTCCTCCAAACTTTCTGAATATTGGAACTCAGCTATAACTGTAGCTAGGTTGATCCGGCCTTCCATGACCATAGAGCTGGCTAGCTTGTGTCTCAACCACAAAAGCCTCTTGAAAGAATGAAAGAATCCAACCCTATGTTCAGGGATTGCTAAAGCAGCATTTGGGTCACTTCCGAGGATGACACTGAATTCTTCAAAAGTAGGGCACATTTCCTCCATACTGGTGCCGAATCAGAACACGTGGTCAACAGGGTCCCAAAACCTGAAACAAGCTTTCAGAAAGTCCCAATCAACTTTCACACATCTCAGAGTCAAAACAGAGTTGATTTCGTATTTGCCAAGATTAATCTTTTCGACCTTGTCCAGGTTCTTGGTCCACAAAAACATGTGGTGGATATAGTAGGGATCCATTGACCTTTTTGACTAAAATGAGAGAGAAAATTTGGAAAGAAAATGCTAAGAGAGTACTAAGGGTTGCTAAGAAGAGTTAGAGTGACTTTTCAGAAGAAAGGGAGGCCTTTTTATAGAAGAATGAGCCAAAACAGGCTGGGGCACGCAACACCACCACTTTGGGCTGGCTGCGCTGTTTTAGGCCTAGGGCGGCTGCCACCCTAAGCCCAGGGTGGCACCGCTATAAGCCCAAGGCAGCAATGCCCCTTCAGACCGGCAGCAACGACTTTTTCGGACAGATTTTTCTGGATTTTTTTTGAAATTTTATGGGTTTGGGGCATTTTAGGATATTTCCAAAATATTCTAGACATTGTTAGGCATTTTAATACATTTAATTTCATTTTTTGGACTAAAAATTGCATAACATGGCATTTTAGTCTGCATCCATGACATAGGGCGGTCTAATAAAATAATAAAACATCATTTATACATAACATTATCATTCATACATGGCATCATTATAACATCCATACATCATGGTTAAAAGAAACAAAAAAAAAATAAAAATAGAAGAACAGGAAAAGCTAGAAAAGAAGCTCAGTCTCTCTGACGACGTTGACGAGGGTCCTCTAGTGGATGAGGTGGATCAGTCCTGAAATCAAGCTGAGTCAACATACCCATCAAAGCTAGCTCCATTCTATGCCCCACACAATAGTTGTGGCGAGCCCACTCTATCGTAAGCTGAAAAGGAATAAAATGTTAAATGCTTAGCTAAAGGATCATTTCCGAAAGCAAAGCTATTAGGTGTCTCAAGCTAAAGGATCATTTTCGAAAGCAAAGCTATTAGGTGTCTCAAGCTAAAGGATCATTTCCGAAAGCATAAAGAGCATCAACATATCTCAGGGTTATCAGGGAGTTCTGGTGTATAAGGATGGACTGCGTCTGGAAGATAAAACGTCTGCATCTCTCTGTGAGCATTGATATAGAAGATATCTTCGGGAAGCAAGTAGCTGGAGCCCAAAACGACCCGGTTAGGATCATTTCGTGTCTCAGAAGTAATGTTGGGCCAGCTAAAGAAGGGTCTCTTGATGCGACCACACTATGAACTAGGCCTGGTCTAGCAGAATAAGGACCAGCAATGTCAGATGCATGCTCCGATCGCCTGCATGGATCACCGACAGGACCCATCAAACGGGTGCGACAAAATGTTGCATAGTTATCCCTGGGTGTCACATACAGATGGATGGGGAGCCTAGTATAAGCTTCGTCAGGAGCACGAATGTCCATATTCCATCTCATGTCAATCGGTGGGTGTACCGAAACTACCCATCTACCAATAGTCTGGACTCGAACTCTTTCTCCCAGATAATATAGCTTGTGATATGGTGAACGAAGCAACAATCGGGAACAAGCCAATGCAACACTTGGGTCAAGTTCCACTGGCATCAACAGCATTCGATCAATATAGGGTTTCGTCATAACCTACACAAAGATTTTTTATGAGTAAAACCATGGAATATGGGTGATATAAAGTCAGTAAAATACCTGAAAAGCATCAAGGCTGCCAAAGAAAGCTCGAATAGTCCTGCATTCACGCATACCGAGGCTAGACCAATATTCCTTATTCCACTGAAAGCCAGCTAGAAAAACATCTAGTCTAAGGCTGCTTAGAGTGGGGGCAAGTGTCTGAAAGTACTCATAGGCCCATACCTGGCTCAAACATGTTAAACAGAAAGTAAAAAAGCAAAGTTTAGAACAGGTACAGAGAGTACCTCCCAGTTCAAACCAACATGTACAGAGAGTACCTCCCAATTCAAATTGTATCCAAAGGTGCAGAGAGTACCATCAGCAAAAGATGCAGAAAGCATACGTCCCATATGAAGTAAGTCCCTCCATAGGAATTAAAAGCTCCCTGGGATAGATCGCACATCTCCCGATACATGGTACTCAGAATAGTGCCAGCCCAATCGTATTCACCCAAGGTAGTCATATCTATCAAGCTTGGCAGAATATTCAGGTTGACAGTATCGCAACGAGTATGACCGGATGTACATCCAGCTAGGATCAACATCATCAGTCAAGTAACAACCTCAGCATCAAATATCACTCCAGTAAACGGCTTCATCTCTCTCAACCGAGCTTGAAGCCAAGTGCGAGGGACTGATATGCGATCCCAAGGGGGGTCTTGACCTATAAACCGAGCCATATCCTCAGGAGTAAAGGTAATCCTCTAGTTAGAGTAGAGATCCAAGTGACAGGTTCCAAAGTGTAAGCCGGTCAGTATCGACAGATCCAACGGGGTAACTATCAGCTCCCCGTAAGGAAAATGAAAGGTGTCGCTCAGCCAGTGCATTGATCAAAGCCACATTGCCATCAGGATTGGTTTTGACCTTTAGGAAGGATACAAAACCAGTAGGCTCTAACAGGGGCTTTACCGGAGTTTCCTCAGATAAAGCGTCAACAAGATAGGCTAAATTTGACCTAGCCCCTCTATTCCTAAGCATGGTCTTCTAAAAAAAAAAAATTGAAAAAAAAAAGAAAAAAATGAATGAATAAATAAATAAATAAAAATGATAAAGTATATGTACCTCAATTCTGCCATCCCAAGAAACATGTTGTTCGGGTTCCTGCAGCAAGTTTTCCGGGTCAGGATTATCTCATGGGGCCTCATAGATATAGTGTCCCCGATTGCTACTTCCAAAAGTTGAAGCCATCAAGAGAAAGAGGAAAAAGCTTTAGAGAGAAAATCTAGAGAGAGAGAAAAAAATGAGAAAATGAGGAGTGAAGGGAATGGGAAAAATCTCAACCCTATTTATAGATTTTGAGAATCTCAGAAATGACCTTTATGTCCCCAACTTGGCCAAAAGTAAGGAAACTTGTATTTCTGGAGCAATTCAAGTCGGAATCAGGTGCTGTCAATTTTGTTGAATCCGTATGATTTTTCTCTATCCATAGAGCTATCATTTGCCCATATCAGACATGGGAATCTTCTGTAATTCAGAGAATGACATAAATAGAAAAATACCAGAAAAGTGAAAAGTTGTCCGGAGCTTGACAGATCACACTTGTACACCTCCAGACCTTGCAAGATGCAATCAGAACATCTTCTTTTGTTCCAAACAGACAAGCATAATCCAGTTCACCTACATCATGTATGTCATTCAAAATAGACAGCCATGATGGGGGGCAGCTATGAACACTCATTTTTTACATCCCTCGGACTTGTGCCAGCCCGAACGACACTCATCGGAACCAAACCTGCGCTTGGACAGACTCAGAACAGCTTCAGAATGAAGTCGGGGCACAGGTGTCGCCCTTCAAGCATGGCATTGCCGCCAGGGAGGGGTGGTAGCGGCACCGCCACCCCCTCTGGGCGGCATCTGCCATGCCCAAGGGCGGCAACATGGCTCCTTGCCACTGCTGCTGCCCTCCTTTAGACCCTGTGCCGCCGCCACCCCTTTCAGGCGGCAACAGTACCTCTTGCCTGCTGCAGCGACGTTCTGGACTCATTTTCTTTCGAATCCCACATTGAAAAATCATGGGATTCGACCCCCAAGCTCTTATTATAAATAGAGAGTCCCCCCCACCTTCCAGAATAGACAAGAAGTCACAAAAGCAACAAAAGACAAGAAGAAGAAGACAAAGAAATCATTTAGCTTAAATTTTCAATATTTGATTTCGTCTTTTTTCCTCTCCAAGTCATATCTTCTTCTTTTTAGCTCTATTTGAATTTAAAGAGTTGCTACTATGGGCATGTTGAGCCTCAAAGTTATATTTTTTCTAAGCAAGGACCCTCTACCGGTTTGTTTTCTTAAGAGCTAAGAAGACATCTTGATCCATTTCCTCGGGCTTCATTTGATCCAAGGTGGAACTCCGATCCGGAAGAGCATTCAGTCTGCCAACATCCCTAAAAGCTAGGGCAAAGGTATCGTCTTATAACTCATCTTCTTTACTTTGGTAGAGTATCAAAACAAAGAATCAAAACATGATAAATAGGGCATAAAATCAACCCTCCTTAGCTAGAAGGAAGAACTGTGTGGGTTTTGATTCCCATTCGACGGGATACGCAGGCAAGTTGTATAAAAGCTTCAAATCTAAAAAAGACAAAAACTATCTCTTTTGCTTTGATTATTTGCTTTATTTTATTTTGTTGAATGTATTCTTTGGGGAATGTGTGATTAACCTAGAACCCATAAGGGCTAGAGTTGATATCCCCTATTTTGGGATTTTAAGGTATAATAATTTATTTTTATCACTTTCTTTTTATTGTTTTACTTGATTGCTTACATTTCAATTATTCATCCATTTATTTACTTGCTCATGCATCTTATATGTCATTCTTTAATTGTTCATGAAAATCATTTTAAATCGAGGTTAAAATTAAAAATCAAGTTCAACCGAAAACATAGTCCCCGAATCCTCTTTGGTTTCAAAAACTAGTGCACTTTTTCCTTTAGGATAAAATTAGAGTCAAAGTGGGTTTTTACCTTAATTTTTTCCAATAAAAAATAACTTAAGGTGGCAACTTTAAAAATCAAGATCATTTTCAAATGGAAGACGCTAAAGTCGTCTCCTCCATGAGAAATTGTCCCAAATAAGCATTCTGATTCCATTTATTTAAAAGCGGACCCCGGACGAGCGGTGCTCGAGCGAGGCCTCACAACTATTATATAGTATCAAATAGATTGTTCATTAGTTTTTATTTTACTTTAATACTAGAATTGTGTATTAATGTATTTAGTTTAATTGAATTTTTATTTTTTTGATCTTTTATGTAATTATTTCATGAAAAATATATTACATTTCTAACATCATTATTTATTTATATGATAGTTTTATCATGTCAAATCTCACAAAACTTGAATTTGTGGCACTTGACATTATAGAAAAAAATTATCTATCATAGATATATAGATATTAGATGCTGAAATTCATGTAGATGCTATGGGTCTTAGAGATACAATCAAATAAGATAATGATGCTTCAATATAAAATCGTGCAAAGATAATGATTTTTCTTCATCACCATCTTGATGAAGGATTAAAAACTAAATATCTTACTGTAAAAGATCCACTTGTTCTTTGGAAAAATTTGAAAGAAAGATAGAACCATAAAAAAAAATAATTATTCTTCCAAAAGCTTGATATGATTGAATGCATTTAAGATTATAAAATTTTAAAACTATGAGTGAATATATTTCTGCAATATTTCGAATTAGTTCTCAATTAAAATTGTATGAAGAAAAAAATTAATGATGATGATATATTAGAGAAAACTTTCTCTACTTTTTATGTTTCAAATGTGCTCCTACAGCAACAATATCAAATTAATTTAATGCCTTTTGTGGCTGAACAAAATAATGAGCTGGTAATAAAAAATTATGAGGCACGCCCTATTGGTTCTACTCCATTTCCTGAAGTGAATGTTATGACATATAATATTAATAATGAACATATACAAGGTCAAGGGCGTGGTCGTAGTCGTGGCCGCGGTCGCGGTCGCGGTCGTAATAATGGTCGTGGTCAAAATAATTATTATAGTGGTAGTTATAACAATAATTCTTATTCTAAAAGTACATTTTACCACCAGAAGTGGGATAATGATGGAGCAAAATAAGACAAAGAAAAAAGTGGGCAAAATAAATCTTATTAAAAAAATATGAAAAGTAAATGTTATCGTTGTGGTATGAGTGGACACTGGTCATATACTTGTTATACATCCAAAAATCTTGTTGAATTTTATCAAGTATCATTGAAGAATAAAAGAAAGAATATAGAGACTAATTATATTTTTCAAAATGATGATCCTGTTGATATAACACATTTGGATATGGTTGATTTTTTTGAATTCGTTGAAAAGGAGAATTGATCAAAGATATCATGATTTTTTTTTTATTTTTTTTAAATATATGTTTTATTTTAATTAATTGTGTTTTGTGTGAGGTTTGTTTATTTTAATATAATGTTTTTATTTTTTTTTTTTTCATTATTTGTAATCGTTTTCTCCTTCTAATAATATATTTTGTTTTTAATGAAGAAACAAATGAATACTTCTCCACATTTGATTGAATCAAAGATAAATGAAGAATATATATATATATATATATTTTGTAGATAGTGCAACCACTCATACAATTCTAAAAAATGTCAAATATTTTTCATCTTTAAAAATAAATTAGGCAATTGTTACTGCAATATCTGGTAAAGCAAAAAATTATTGAAAGCTCTGGAAGAGCTAATATATTATTACCAAAAGGAACAAAATTTATTATAAATAATGCATTATTTTCTTCAAAATCTCATAGAAATTTGTTAAGTTTTAAAGATATTCGCAGTAATGAATATCATATTGAGACAATAAATAAGAAGAATCAAGAATACCTTCGTATTACAAGTATTATTTCGGGTAAAAAATGTGTATTAGAATTTTTTTATTTTTATTTTCTCTGGTTTATATTATACAAAAATTAGTATAATTGAAATAAATCTTATTTATAAACCAGTAGTTTACAGATCTAAATATTTTTATTATATGGCATGACCGATTAGGTCATCCTAGTTCAATAATGATGAGAAAAATTATTCAAAATTCACATGGGCATCCGTTGAAGAATCAGAATATTCTTCAAGGCAATAAGTTTTTTTGTACTGCTTGTTCTCAAGGCAAATTAATTATTAAGTCATCACCAGCTAAAATTGGAATAAAATCACCTGTATCTTTAAAATGAATTGAAGGTGATGCATGTGGACCTATTCATCCACCATATGGACCATTTAGATACTTTATGGTATTAATAGATGCTTCCACTAGATGGTCACATGTATGCTTATTATCATCATGCAATTTGGCATTTGCAAGATTACTTGGTCAAATAATTCGATTACGAGCATAATTTTCAGATCATCCAATTAAGACAATTAGTCTTGATAATGCTGGTGAATTTTTATCCCAAATTTTTAATGATTATTATATTTCTCTTGGGATAAAAGTTGAACATCCTGTAGCACATGTTCATACATAAAATGATCTAGCAGAATCACTTATTAAACACCTCCAATTAATAGTTAGACCAATGCTTATGAGAACCAAGCTCCCTATTTCAATATGGGAACATACTATTTTACATGCATCATCACTTATATGAGTTAGACCAGCAAGTCATCATAAATTCTTCCCGCTGCAATTGGCTTTTGGTTAAGAACCAAATATTTTTCATCTAAGAATTTTTGGATGCGCGGTTTATGTCCCAATTGCTCCACCACAACGCACTAAGATGGGTCCTCAAAGGAGATTAGAAATATATGTTGGATATGAATCTCCCTCAATAATTAAATATCTTAAGCCATTAACGAGAGATATATTTATTGCACGATTCGCAAATTGTCATTTTATAAAACAACATTTCCAGCATTAGGAGGAGACAATAAAAAGGTTAAAAAATATAATTACATGGAATACTTCATCGTTGTCTCATCTAGACCCTAAAACAAAACAATGTGAACAAAAAGTTCAAAAAAAAAATTTATTTGCAAAAATTAGCAAATCAATTGTCAGATGTACTTACTGATCCAAAATGAGTAATAAAGTCTCATATACCAGCTGTCAATGTTCCAATTCGTATTGACATCCCATAAGGACAACTTATTACTATTAATGAATCTCAAGCACGCCTAAAGCGTGGAAGGTCGATTGGTTTTAAGGATAAAAATCATCGAAAGAGAAAAGGAATAAATAATAAAGATAATTTTATTGAAAATGCAGATACTAACATGGATACACTTCATGAAAAAGTAAAATATAAATTATGTTGATTCTAAAAAAAGATGGAATCGACATGAAATGGTTGTGGACTATTGTTTTGCATCTAAAAAAAGACTTGGAATCGATTATGAAGAGACATACTCTCCTGTGGTGAATGCAATAACATTTTGATATTTTATTAGTCTAGCGGTTTATGAAAGAGTTGATATGTACCTAATGGATGTTGTCACAGCTTATCTGTATGACTCACTTGATAATAATATTTATATGAAAATCCCCGAAGGATTTGAAATGCCAGAAAAATATAATTCAAGTTCACGAGAAATTAATTCAATTAAATTATAAAAATTTATGTATGGATTAAAACAATTCGGACATATGTGGTATAATTGTCTTAGTGAATACTTGTTAAAAGAAGGTTATAAAAATGATCCTATTTGTCTATGTGTTTTTATAAAGAAGTCAGGATCTGAGTTTGCCATATATATTAATGATTTGAATATTATTGGAACTCTTGAAAAACTTCCAAAAGCAGTAGACTATTTGAAAAAGGAATTTGAAATAAAAGATTTAGGAAAAATAAAATTTTATCTCGATTAAAAAATTAAAAATTTAGCAAAATGAATTTTTATTCATCAATCAACATATACACAAAAGGTACTTCAATATTTTTATATGGATAAAATACATTCTTTGAGTAGTCCAATGGTTGTTCGATCATTTGATATGAATAAGGATCCTTTCCAGTCTCGAGAAGATGATGAAGAAATTCTTGATTATGAAGTACTATATCTTAGTGTCATTGGTGCACTAATGTATCTTGCTAATAATACGAGGCCTAATATTGCTTTTTCTGTCAATTTGTTAGCAAGACATAGTTCTTCACCAACCTGAAGATATTGGAATGACATTAAGCATATATTGTGATATCTTTAAGAAACTATTGATTTGAGTTTGTTTTATACTAGTGATTATAGACCCCAATTGGTTGGTTTTGCATATGCAAAGTACTTATCTGATTCACACAAAACTCGATCTCAAACGGGTTATTTATTCACATGTGGTAATATAGCTACATCTTGGCATTCTACTAAACAAACAACAGTTGCTACTTCTTCTATCACACCCCGACTCCAGTGGTGTGAATGTCCTAGGACAAGAGTAGGCTTAAGGCCACCATAAACCCGTAGAACTCACATATCTTGAATCTCATACACAATTCATATTTACCTTACAAATATTTATCATTCAAACATTCATTTCAAGATTCATGAAGTCATAATTTATATCTTTATATTTTCCATTTCATAATTTCCTCTTGTTCCTTACTGATCAAAAGATGTATCCCACATCACTAAGGAACAAGAGTAACCTAAAAAGGTAACAAATCATACATCAAAATATTATCATCCCCAATGACCAACAACGGAGCTCTAGAGTATACTCCCAATACATAATGTGTCATAATACCATACAATGAATATACATAAATATATTTTAAAAATAATTACAATGGAGGCTTCTTGGAAGAATAAGTCAAGAAGCTTGATATTCTCTACTAGCTCCCTCACGAGCTACACTATCACCTGAAATCCACAGAAGAGGAGTGAGCCTTCAACTTAGTAAGATATGAACATGTAGTATGAAAGAAATATACATACATATATGTTAATCTAACGAAAATATCAATTCCAAGAACAGGGGTAAGAATCATCATGTGGTTAGGCTTACAAGAACAAAAGTGCTCACAAGCGAATAGCACTATCAAATAACATGGTAGAATTACAGAGTGCATCAGTAGCCATGCTACCTATCATAACAGAGCGCATCGGTAGTCCTTGCTACCTTATTGCAAACGCATGCTTGGCCAGGCATACGCCTACAGCTTATGGTCCCCTCTAGGTGGAACACTGATAAAAAACCTATCAGCTAGGTTCCTAAAGTGTACGATGGACCAATGAATTTACTCTCATTGGGAAGAGCGTTCTATCCATAAGGTCATATGGTTTCAAACTCACAAGAAACATATTGGTCACAAGACCATCAACATATATCATAATTTCAATCAAATTTAAGAAGTAGGAATCATATGAACTTGATCCAAAAAGGTTGACCAAGTCACTTGCATTATATACATATATATGGTAATCACATGAACAAGTGGTAAATTTCGGTTTTAGGATATCATAAAATTTTCATTTAATAATTTGATAATACAATATCAAGTATATGGGAATTTTATGGGTGAACAATAAGAATGTTCGGTCATATTATTTCAAAGAAGCAATAAACAAATGCAATGTTTATACTTACCTCAATACAAATTATCCTTGAATTTTCCTTTAACAGTTAGCTCAACAATATTCTCCTCAATTTCCTTGATTTTCTCCTCCTAAGAAATTTTTCTAAATATTCAAAATTAGGGTTTACCTTAATCAATAATACTCATTATGATTTCTTAGCATTTAACCATCTTAAAATTTCTATGTAATATCTGCAATTTTTGAAGTGTAGTTATCAATTTTATTTTGTTTGGAAAATTTTAAAATTTTAATGAGAAGTTTGGAAATTTCAGAAATTTTTGCTTTGACAGCAGCAGGATTCAGTGTTGGCCATTACTTGCTC
>CANXYC010305837.1:0-11226 GCA_948193065.1 Aleurites moluccanus | reverse complement strand
TACATATTTTAAATCATATAGCACAATATTAATCAGTCACTCATATAAGCATATTTAATTAAATCTTATAGTACATGTAACCATCAATTGCATCAAGTAAATCATATAACATGTAAAGCAATCAATAGCACATAACCACATGAAATAATTCATAGAACACATAAGGCAACCAACTAATGCAAATACCCCTAACTCCCCCTAGGTTTAAAGCACTAGGGTTAAGGTTTCCAACTAGGGTTTCACCTAGGATATTACATCATGATACTAAGAATTCATATTACTAGAGTGCAATGAAAAGAGATGTCGCAGAATTTGTAGCAAAATGTCTAACTTGTCAGCAAGTCAAGTTTGAGCATCAGAAACCATCGGGGTTACTCCAAGAGTTGCCATTGCCAGAATGGAAATGGGAGAGGGTGACTATGGATTTTGTGGTTGGATTGTCAAGGACTTCAAGGGGCTATGACTCAATATGGGTCATTGTGGATAGATTAACCAAGTCAGCTCATTTCTTGTCAGTTAAGACGATTTATGCAGCTTCTCATTATGCCCAGATTTATGTTGATGAGATTGTCAAAATTCATGGAGTTCTAGTTTTGATTATCCCAGATAGAGGTACTCAGTTCATCTTGAGGTTTTGGCATAAATTGCAAGAATGTCTGGGTACACAGCTCGATTTCGGCACAACTTTCCATCCGATAACAAATGGACAATCAGAGAGGACCATTTAAACTCTAAAAGACATACTGAGGATGTGCATTCTTGACTTTAGAGGAAATTGGGATGCTTATTTGCCATTGATAGAGTTTGCCTATAACAACAGCTACCATTCCACGATTTAGATGTCTCCTTATGAAGCTCTGTATGGCAGAAAATATGGATCTTCATTGTGTTGGGATGAGGTTGGAGAAAAGTATATCGAAGGACCAGAGTTGATAAGATATACGTCAGAAAAGGTTTCACTGATCTGAGAAAGATTAAAGACAATTTTTAGTCGCCAAAAGAGTTATGTTGACCCAAAGAGGAAAGATCTTCAGTTTTCCATTGGAGATATTGTATTTCTAAAGATCTCTCCAATGAAAGGAGTTCTATGGTTTGGCAAGAGAGGCAAGCTATCTCCACGATTTATTGGACCCTTTGAAATTCTGAGCAAGTTTGGAGAAGTTTCATACAAGTTGGCTTTGCCGCCTAGCATTGAAAATGTGCATTCGGTATTTCACGTATCGATGCTTCAAAAGTATGTTGCCAATCTTTCTCATGTGCTACAAGTTTCGGAAGTGGATCTCCAATCAGATTTGACGTATGAAGAAATTCCAATTATAATTATGGATCAAATGGTTAAAAAAGCTAAGGAATAAAGATATACCAATGGTTAAGATTCTATGAAGAAATCAAGCCATGGAAGAGTGTACTTGGGAAAGTGAGCAAAGCATGCAAGACAAGTATCCCTATCTATTTTAGGTTTAAGGCAAGAATTTATAAATTCAAGGAAGAATTTATCTAAGGGGGGAAGAATGTAATATCTGTCATTTTTTGGTCATTTTATTAATTGTATGTTTGTTGAAATAATTTAGGATATAGAAGTGTCTTAAGGAATTCAGAATTTCTGGTTGCAGGGAGGATTTTTGCGAGGCTGATTTCATGATTTCAAAGGAATAATTTGGTAAAGTATAAAACATAAAAGTTGTAGATTTATATCTCGTCTTTAATTCAGTAAAATAGTTCTATAAAATTCTGTGTGTGTAAAGAGTTATGTCTTCTTGACCAGAACCTGTCTGGTTAATTATTTTATGTAGGAATTTGAGTATGTTTAAATTTTCTGGGAATGACTGAGACTGAATGAGCCAAAAGTGTAAACATGATAAATGTTCCTTTATGTGTTTTGTTATTTTTTGTAAAATTTCAGGAGAATTGGATAAGTATAACTCAATAGATAGTGGAATTAATTAGGCCTGTTCAGATGAATTTTGGGCAGTCATAGTTTGTGTAGTTATCCTTTTGATTTGAATTTTGGATATGTTGGACCTCTGAATGTCTATTTTAAATTACAAAAAAAATCAGAGAGTTTGGATAATTGTAACTCAATTGCGAGCTATAATATCTGCAATTTTGAAGTGTATTTATTGATTTTTGTATGTTTGGAGAATTTATTAAATTTTAAATGAGAATATTGAGAATTTCAGAAATTTTTATTTTGGATAATGCAGGATTCAATGATGATCATTTCATACTCATAAAGACATAATTTGATAAAGTGTACAACATAAAAGTTGTTAATTTATATCTTAGCTATAATTCTGTAAAATGGTTTGGCAAAATTTTGAGTATGTGATGAGTTGTATCTATTTGAGTAAGGCTGGTCTGGTTGAGAATTTCTGCAGGGATGCAGTGTTTGTTTAGAATTACTGGGAATGGCTGATGCAGAATTAGCTGAAGTGGTGGACATGAAAAATATTTCTTTGTATGTTGAGATAATGACTATAAAATTTCAGAATTTTTGAATAAGTATATCTCAGTGGAGAGTAATTTGTATCAAGGTTGTTCGGTCGAATTTTGAGGCAGAAGTCTGGGTGACTTTTAGAGAGTCACTATGTTATGTGTGTTGGTTATTTTGATTGGAAATTTGAATATGTTGTGCTCCTGCATGTTGATTTTAAGTGATCAAAAGAATTAGTAAATTTGGATGTTTGTAGCTCATTTGTGAGCTGGCTAAGTGGGAGATGCTCAGGCAGGAGTTTACCTTAAAAGAATTTGGTAAGGTGAGTCAGCAAAGTGCGAGGAGGCATTTTGCGAATTGAAAATGCAAAGTGGCAATAAGGCGAAGAGCTTTGGCGAAGAGCTTTGGAGAAGTTGATTTGGCGAAGAGGCATTGTGCGAAGAGAGAATGTGCGAAGTGATAGTTCGCTAAGGAGAGAAGAAGCCAAGAGGCAAATAAGCATTGTCGAGGTGGCATATGCGAGGAAGAGTTGCGAGGAGAGTCTAGCAAGGCAGCATACGCGAGGTAGCTTATGCGAACCGAAATGTGCGAGGCAGCATTGCTGGATCTACGAGCTGCGAGTGCGAGCTGGAAGTGCAAAGTGTGAATGGTGAGCAAGTTAGGTGAGGCAGCTTTGCTGAGGCAGGTCTGGCGAGGTAAGTTGTCCAGCGTGTTTCTAAGCAGAGGCCTATTTAACCCTTAGTAACCCTAGTAGCGTTTAACGATTTTTCTTTCTTTCTTCCACCGAAAGTTTTGGTCCTTGTCTCAGATTGTTCCATTCTATATTCTAAGGCATTAATGCTTATATTAATGCAATAGACTTCTAGATTAGTCTATATTAAGGCAGAATCATCAATTTGAGCAGTATTTTGCAGAAATCTCAGTTTGAAGGAATTAAGATAAATTTTCTTCCTAAGTTATTTTCTGTGGATTTATTTAAGTTAATGGGTTAGGATAATTAATTTTGGGTATGCAAAATTTATTGCTAGTGATCTAAAGCAATTAATGGTAATTAAGGTGAGAGAAATTTGGAAATTTAGACTGTTGTGAACAGTAACTCCGAAAATTTAATGCAGTTTTATTTAAGATTTAAATGGAATTATTGTTGGGGATTAAGAATAGGGATTCTAAGATAATTAATCATTAAAAAATCATGTGAATATTATTGGTTTGGAGAAACCCTAATTTTTGTATATTTGGGGAATTTCGTAGGAGGAGGAATTCGGAATTCATTGAGGAATTAAGCGGCAAAATTGCTAAGGGAAAATTTAGAGAAATTGTGTATGAGGTAAGTATGAACATCCCATTTGATTATTGTTCGTTGGAATTAAAGATGATCAAAATATCCTTATGTTGAATTTCTTATTACATTTATATATACTTGAGCAATGTGAATGGCTTGATCAATATTCTTAGATCAAGTCCATGTATTCTTGCTTGTGAACCCGGTTTGGATAATAATATATGATGATGGTCTTGCGACCAATATACTTCTATGATTTGATACCCATGATCCATGGATAGAACGCTCTTCCCAATGAGAGTAAATTCATTGGTCCATTGTGCACTTTGAGAGCCCAGCCGATAGGGTTTTTATCGGTGTTCCACCTAGAGAGGGCCAGGAGCTCTAGGCGCATGCCTGGCCAAGAATGTGTACACGTTGAGGTAGCAAGGCTACCGATACGTATGTTATGATATGTGATCAGTTCTACCAGATAAGATTTGATAATGTCATTCTTTGTGGGCATTCTTTGTTCTAAATATGAACCATGATTTGAATTTGACATGGTTTGATTTTGCCAATTTATTATGAAACTCGCATTTCTTTCAAGTAAAAGCTTATGATTTCTTTTATACCTATATGTATAATTATTTGTTCATGACCATGATTCGATATTAAATTCTTATTGCATAATGTTCATATCTTACTGAGTTGAAGACTCACTCATCTTCTGTGGATTTCAGGTGATAGCTTAGCTCAAGAGGGGGCTAATAGAGAAGATCGAGCTTCTTGACTTATTTACTCCAAGAAGTTTCATTGTAATTATTCTTTTGAGATATTTTGTATATTTATTAATGGTATTATGATACAATATGTATAGGAGTATACTCCAGAGCTCCATAGTTAGTCGTTTGGGGATACTAGAATATTTTGATGTATGAATGTTATCCTTTGGATACTTTTGTTCCTCTCTAATGAGAGATATCTCTTTTTTATCATTAAAGAACAAGAGAAAGATATAAAATGATAGATTTTGATTATATGTATGAATATGACAAATGTATGATAAAATATGATGTTGATGAGATTATAATTTATGAGTTCTACAGGTTTATGATGGCCTTAAGCCTACCTTTACCCTAGAACCGTCGCACGACTGGAGTTGGGGTGTGACAAACAACCCATGGGCCCACTTCCAACTTCAACAATTCAGTTGACCCCTCTTGAGTCTTTATTTTAACAATAAATATTTATAATAAATCTTGCAAGTCTCAATTATTTTATCTCAATAAATAATTAATTATTATAATAATCCAACAAATATTCCAACCTAATATCATTAATTATTCTGCAAAATAAATTCTAATATCAACCTCTAATTAATATTCCACTAGTTATTCAAATTTTCAGAATAAAATTCAAAATAATCATGTACCAGTACTTAATTACTATTTAATAATTATTAACTCAATTATCTCAATCACTATAAATAATTTTTCGTAATAAACCGATAAATTATTTCAATATCGATACTCAATTAATCCAATAATCATAATCATTTTGTAACTAATTTTAAATTTGTAGTCTCCAATAAATCAAATAACTCTTTAGTAATTAATATACAAAATTAATACTTTACCAACTAATATCCTTAAAATGCTTTTTAATATATTCAATATCAATCTATTAACCCGATAATTCATATATTCAACTCCAGCCATTTAATTCGATTATTCAATCTCCAAAAATAATTTACAAAATTATCTAAATAATTTATCCATAATTATTCTATAATTAAATTCTCAACTAACGATAAACCGACATAATATTTTACTAATTAATTACCTGGAAATATTTCTAACTATTACAATCACCAATCTATTATTCCAAAAATTTATTCATCACACTCCAATAATAAATTCCATTTAATAAAATTTATTTACCTAATTTAACTATCGCCTCATTGAATTTACTCCATAATAAATTAACGTTCGATATCTAAATTCCACAAACAACATTCAAATATTTTTTCTAATAACTCCAAATTAATATAATTAATTTATCTAAAATTTTCACACAAATTAAACCCAGTTATTAAATTTTTACTACCTAAATACTCTAATACAGGTATAAATATTCTACTATTTCTATAAATTTGTCTCCACATATATTCCAAATAATTAATAATAGTTTTTAGAGTAATTAAAAATACACTTACTCAAAATTATCAGAAACTCACACACATATCCCTTTTTCAATACCAGTCTTCGATCGGGACAAAATTGGTACCATAGAAAGCTCCATGAAGAGAGGAATATGTTGAGCTGGAATCATCGAAAAAGATGATGGAAGGCGGCCGAAATCTGCAAAAGAGTGATTCGGCTAGCGACGGACTTCCAGAAGAACATGGCAGCGAAACTGGTGGCAGTTGGCGACGAGTCTTCACCTCCAAGATCGCCGACACCTCCCCTTGAATTTGAATTAATATTATAAAAAAATTTAATTTTTTTAATCTTAAAATTTTAACTCTACTTACTATTTTAAATTTTTAATGTGATAATATTTTATCATTCTAATTTAATTTAATTTTTTATTTTTAAATTTATATATAATGATGTAAATACATAACGATTAAATTAAAAAATTAAGACAATTTTTTTTTCTTTTCCATCAATAAGAAAAAAATAAATTTTAAATAATAATCAATTTATATTTATTAAATTCAAATATTAACTAATGTAATATTTGAAATGATAAGGCGAAACTGAAATATGATGTAAGGACCCAATTTTTCATTTATTTTAAAATTATATTTTATAAAAAGTTTGATTTTATTCTAAGAAAAATAAAGTAATTTATTTTTATTTTTTTAAAATTATATTCAGAATTTTCATTTTAAAATTTTAAAATCCTATTTTATCAGAATTCTATTTATTTTTTAAGAACTTTTAGAAATTAATTTTAAATTCAATTAATTTTTAGTAAATAAAAAAAATTTATTTTTTAAGTTCTAATATGTTAAAAGAAGTACATTTTGTAACAATTTTATTGACAATTTATTTATGATTTTTGGACCTAAAATGAATATTTTATAAATTATTAAAGATTTAAGAAAGAAAAAAAAAAGAAATTAAGCAATCAACTAGAGACTGCCACATGGCAGCCTCAGACCGGCTGCCTAGAAAAGGCAGAAATCACAAAAGGGAGAGAAGAAAGAGGAGAAGAGAGGGAGAGTTGGACAGCTGGTGCATTTCCAGTCATAACTCCATCACCATACTCCATTTGATGCACCACTAGTTGTATTAGAAATTTAACATTCAAATGAAGCCAACAAAAATAAGAATAACTCTGATTGGACACTGGATGGTGCCAAACGCACCTGTCAAAATTACTACTATAGATTCCAACTAACTTTTGTGACCGAAAATTTAAATGGTCATATTTTCCTCATCTAAATTTCGATTTAGGAGATTCAAGATGCGTTGGAATCCTCTATTCACAAGCTTTTTATTAACACCTTTTGCTTTATGAAGAGATTACTAGAGTGAAATAAATCATTAAAATAATCCAAAACCTTCCGGCGGTGATTTCGACGAGTTAACAGACATCTCCAAGACATTTGAATTCCTAAGGTCATTACCTTTCCAATCCACCAATCATGCTTCATTTGAATACCGAAACCTCCCAAATGGCGGTATGTGCGATAACCGATGAGAATTCTAACAAGGCTGCGACAATAGCGTGTGAAACCTAAATTCTAGTAGCCTTAGAAAAATATTTTTGAATTTTCTGTACACACATAATTTGGAGGTAACTCCTCAAAATTTAATTTTATACGAGTGTTGTGAGATACCAATGTTTTAAGTGTTAGGATTTTATGAAGATTGAGCATGAAATATTATATGATAATTAATTAAATTATTTAAAATAAATTATATGCTTGCATGATAAAGATTGATAGGATTTGATAAATTATAAATATTTTGTTTAATTCTAGTAAATTATATTGTATAAATAATTAAGAGGAATATAATAAGTTTTAAGTACTTTTTTTGAGGATGATATTATATGATGAATTAAATTGATTTTTTTTTGTTGGATTTGATTTATTATGAAAAAAATTATTTTAATATATGTAAATATAAAAGTTGATATTAAATAAAGATAAATCAAGAAATATTATGAAAATAATTTTAAATTTATATAATGATATTATAGAATGATTAAAGATATGATTTATATTATTAAAATTCATTTTTATTTACAAATGCATAATTAGCTTATTGACTTTGAGAAATTATAAGTTTAATTATATTTTATTGGAAGGAGAGTTTATTACATATATACATAAATTATTAAGTTGAAAGATAAATTTAATTGTGATTGATTGATTGATTGAGTTATGCTGGATTGAATATTTGGGGTAGATGTTGATATTGTTGAGTTGAAGATCCATAAAGGGTCATTGATCTATTGATTAATTGAGAGTCTTATTGGCTATATTTAGTAAAGTGTTTATCCTAGTGTTTTAGTGGGTTAACATTCTAGTTTTAGGAAATATTTTGCCGAAATTTTGACAAACTCTTCAAAGTCATTTTTGTGTTATTTTAGAGTCAAACACCATCTTGTCTATGCTATGATAATCATTGTATGCTGTATGATATGAGTATTTTCAGGTGTTTTTTTTAGCTATTGAGTAGCAGGAGCTCCAAAGAGAGTCAGCTGGATTATCGTTGTCTAGTTTGTGAGTTATATAGTTTAATATAACACCTCATTTTTCTCATTTATTTTATATTGTATTTGCATATTTTATTTATATATTTATTAAATTTTACATTGCATAAATACATTAGTTAATTAAATATTTATTTGCATAATTATGATTATTAGTTCGTTTACTACATTGCATTCATGAGAAATGTGGTGGTGCCATGGCTAGTTTTGATGAATGCTGTGAAAAGTGATTGTGGTTGTGATTGTAAATTTATGTATTTTTTGTGATTACTGTATGAGATTAGGATTATATAGGATCACTTAGAGTAAGAGCATGATATGATGATTAGGATTTGATGAGTTATTACTGATGTGATGGTGGGGGCTTGCTCATCCTTTGGCATTGTTTGCCAGTCAGATTGATGCTACTTGACTTAGGCCATGATGGCAAAATCTTATATTTGGATATAAGAGGCAATATTTAGATTTAAAAAGCTAGAGGTTCCCCCAGTTTGAGGTTTAGCGTGGTTTCTATCGACTAATTTCCATACTCGGATGATTTTGTGACTTATATAATTATGTTACGATGTGTAATGTTGTGATTGTGTGATGACATAATTATTTGATTGATGGACATATTGTATTTGTATATTTAAATTTATTATGACTAACATATTATATTAATACTATGTAATTCATTGAGTCAAACACTCACACTATTTAATTATTTTTCCATCTTGCACATGAGGGATGGAGTTGCATTGTAAAGTTAAACTGCCATTTATCCTTCTGCAGTGAAGATGTTATATTTTATTATGTAACTATTTTCAGATTCTTTTTGTATTGTAAATTTTAGAGCTCCACATTGTTATTTTCGTTATTGCTTCTGTCATCTATATTTTTGTATAAGTTTCTTTAGTTTGGAGGATAACTTAACTTCCTTTCGGGATATTATGTTGTTCAGTTAAGCAGAAACCTTGTGATGAATGGATGTGATTGACATGAGAGCCCTGGAGACAGAGGTTGGATGTATTGTACTGGTTCTGCTTAATAGGTGGATTATAACCCTTATTTTATGATAGTTACAACTGTCAAATTACAGGTTTATTATTTAGCGAGTAATCAGACTTATTAGGAATTCTGAAAAGTGTAATAACCCACCCAAGTTTAAAAGGAAATTAAGAAAAAATATTGAGAGTTTAAAAGGGAATTGTGAAAAACCGAATGAACCGTCAATCGGGTAGAATTTTTTTCTTTTTTTTCGAGATTCTCAAGAGATCAATAACTAAAATTAATCAAGCACAATTAAATATAGACATTAAAAGGAGTTATAGAATTTAGTTGAGAATTTAATTGAAGGAAATAGGTAATGAAATAATTAATTCTAGTTAGAAGCTCTAAATAAACTTAATTGTAAGTATCGCATAGAACTCGATTTTTAATTAAATAATTGTAGCTCTTTTGACAAAGTGACCTTAATAAACATTAAAATAGACATTACAAAGAGTGTATTAAAAATATATGGGGGAGAAATTAAATATAGGAAAGAATTTAAAGAATTAAAGGAAAAATGAGATAGAAATTAAATTGAAAATAGCAAAATGGTAAATATGGGTAAATTTTAAACCAATGGACATATATATCCCTTAGCCAAATGAATCATCTTTTTCTCCATTTGAACATTCCCATTACCGGCCACTATTGTTGAAACTTCAAGAGAAAATTTTCTTCATACCTTACCCAAAATCCATGATTCAACCTTCCATCCTTCACAAATAATCATCCCCATCATCTCTAATTAAACTATTTTGGCATGGATCAAGCATTTGGAGCTAAGGATCTCAAGAGGTAATTTCTTTCATTTCTGTAAAGTTTGATTTTTTTTTTTTTTTTTTTTTTTTTTTTGTAAATTATAGAATTAAGGTTGGGTATTATTTCTATGGAGTTATAATTGGAAGAAACATGTTAGATGGGAAGATTGAGTTAGGGTTTGGTTTAGATAAAAATTTCTATTTTTGAATTAGTGTAATATAAATCAAATTGATAGTGTAAGAAAGCTTATATGAGGTTATATGTAAGTAATTAGTAGTTAGAAATAGAATTGAGGCTTGTTGTGTGAAGTTGTGTGTTGGAGGGAAATTCTGAAATTTTAGAATTTCTGAAATTCTTGATTGTGAGCAGAGTATTGAGCCCTAAATTTTGTGGCCTTAAATTCAGAAATTGGACAATAATAAAACATAAAAGTTATAGCTACATGTGTCCAGATTATATGTATAGAAGTAAGTTTTGCCAAATTCATTCTGTGTTGTGAGATATAAAGCCTTGATCAGGATTGGCTCGGGTTAGGGTTTCCACTGAAATACCCTATTGAGTTTTGCATTTTATAGGATCTTAAGATCTGATTCAGGGAAAACTCAAAACATGAAAAATGTTCCTTTTTGTCTTAGATAAAATCCTATGAAAATATAATGGGAATTGGATACTTACATACTGAGTTATAAGTGAAAGAGTGAAAACTATTCGGGTAAAAGTTGCAGGCTGGTTGCAGAGTTGCAGGCCCTGGTTTAGAAATTCACCATAACTTGTGTGTCTAGTTTAATTATGAAAAAGAATTGAAATAATTGGATAAGTGTAGTGGGAGATATTAGTAAACGAATCAGGATTGTCAAAACATGATATTTTGATAATTAAGGGGTTTTTCAAAGTTACTTTAGAATTTGTGCAATTCAACATTGGATTGAACCTAAATTGTGTTTAAATTGTATTATAGCTTCAAGAGGAAAAGAAAAGGAAGCTTAAGAAGGGAGCTTAGTTTGGG
>CANXYC010305778.1:0-12078 GCA_948193065.1 Aleurites moluccanus | reverse complement strand
TGATGGAGAGCCTGCCCAATCTGCATCAGAGTATCCCACTATCTGTAAGTTATCTTTGTCTTCATATAACAATCCTTGTCCTGGACTGCCTTTGATATATCTGAGAATACGGATTACTGCATCCCAATGACTATCACATGGAGCTTGGAGAAATTGACTAACCACACTCACAACAAAGGATAAATCTGGTCGTGTGATTGTGAGATAATTAAGCTTACTAACCAATCTTCGATATCTATCAGGATCTTTGAGAAGCTCCCCGTCTAGGAACAAGTTTCACATTTGGATCCATAGGGGTATCCATAGATTTGCAGTCTAACATACCTGTTTCTTCTAATATATCCAAGACATATTTTCTTTGTGAGATAGCAATGCCTGTCTTGGATTGTGCCACCTCAATTCCAAGAAAATATTTCAATTTCTCTAAATCTTTGGTTTGGAAGTGTTCGAACAAATGTTTTTTGAGTTGAGAAATTCCTTCATGATCACTATCTGTGATGACAATGCCATCAACATATGCCACCAGATAAGTGCAATTACCATAATTTCCATGGCGATAAAACACTGAGTGATCAGCTTCACTACGAGTCATCCCAAATTGTTGAATAACTGTATTGAATCTTCCAAACCATGCCCTTGGAGATTGTTTTAGGCCATAAAGAGACCGACGAAGCTGACATACTAGACCAGGCTCCCCCTGAGCAACAAAACCAGGTGGTTGCTCCATATAGACTTCTTCAGCTAACTTACCATGAAGAAAAGCATTTTTAATATTGAGTTGATGAAGAGGCCAGTGATAAATAACGGCTAGAGAAATAAAAAGTCTGACAGAGGCAATCTTAGCCACAGGAGAAAAAGTATTACCATAATCAAGTCCAAAGATCTGAGTGTATCCCTTGGCAACCAAACTTGCCTTTAAACGATTAATTTTGCTATCTGGTCCAATTTTAACTGTGTAAACCCAGCGACAACCAACAACAGTTTTGCCGGGTGGCAACGGAACCAATTCCCAAGTCCCATTTTTATGAAGTGCAGCTATTTCATCAACCATAGCAGCATGCCATTCAAGATGAGATAGTGCTTCATTAACATTCTTTGATATAGAAACATGAGATAAATTTGAGACAAATGCATAATATGAAGGAGATAAGCGATAATAACTTAGGAAATTATAAATGGGATGAGGGTTGCGAGTGGAACGAGTACCTTTACGAAGGACAAGGGGAGGCATTGGTGCCTCTGTTGATGGCATGACTAGTGTAGGAGGTGATGCAGGAGTAGGAGAAAAGTCACTTGGTAGTGTACCTGCATCATCAAGAACAACAAATTGGGGATGAGGGCGATGGGAGTAAACTTGCAAAGGACGTGAAGGAGTTTTCTCTGGAATGGGAAGAATAGGAGCAGGTAAAGTGTCAGGAAGGAAATCTTGATTGATGTTACTATGAGAGAAATATGGAGAGGTCTCAAAAAAGGTCACATCTGCTGAAATAAAGAACTTGTGAGTGGTTGGGTCATAACACTTGTATCCTTTTTGAAGATGTGAATATCATAAGAAGACACATTTAATTGATTTGGATTGGAGTTTATCCTTACCAAGAGTGAGATCATGAACAAAACATGTACATCCAAAAATCCGAAGAGGAAGACTATAGGCATTTTGATTTAGAAATAAGATAGAATGGGGACTTTTGTGTTGCAAGATGGAAGAAGGCATCTTATTAATCAAATAACATGCTGTAAGAACGACGTCCCCCCAAAAACGAAGCAGGACTTTACAATGAATAAGTGCGGGTTGTTTCAATAAGATGCCGATTCTTTCGTTCGGCTACTCCATTCTATTGAGGAGTATGAACACATGATGATTAATGCCCTGAGAGGATAGAAACTGGGAAAAAGAGAGAGAAATATTCTTTGGCATTATCACTACGTAATGTTTTAATGGAAACACCGAACTGATTACGAATTTCAGCATAAAAATTTTGGAAAATAGAAAGAACTTTAATGTTTTAATGGAAACACCGAACTGATTACGAATTTCAGCATAAAATTTTTGGAAAATAGAAAGAACTTCAGAACGATTTTTCATTAAATATAACCAAGTACAGCGAGAATAATCGTCAATAAAAGTAACAAAGTAATTAAAACCTAAAACAAAACTAACACGACTAGGACCCCATTTGTCTGAGTGAACAATATTAAACATAGATGTGGCATTATTGACATGCTTAGGAAAAGAGACACAAGTTTGGTTACCTAGTTGACATGACTAACATTCAAAAGAAGATAAATTTGAAAAGCGAGGAACTAATTGTTTGAATTTAGCTAAACTTGGATGACCAAGCTGACTGTGAAGGAGTTCAGCGGAAGCATCAGAGGTGAAAGCAACGGTGGATTTAGGTGTAGAGAGGTAGTATAGTCCTTGTGACTCATATCCTACTCCGATCATCTTCCCCATACGTCGGTCCTGCACAAAAACAAAGTCAGTCAAGAAGAACACAATGCAATTTAGATGTTTTGTCAGTTTGCTAATGGAAATCAGATTATAAGGACATTTCGGGGTAAATAAAATTGAAGTTAAAGGAACTGAAGGTAGATGTTGAGCTTCTCCGATTCCTTTAATCACAGTTTGTGATCTATTAGCTAAAGTAACATTAAAGAGATTTGAGGGAGAGGAAATTTGAGAGAAAAGTGTTTCATTATCAAAGATATGATCAGAAGCACCAGAGTCAAGTATCCATGAATTAGCATGTGTTGCTTTGGTTAAACAGGCAGTAGAGATGCCAGAATGGAATGACTGCTATTGAGTTTGCTGTTTGGCGGCTTGGAATTGCAAATATTCACTGTAGTCAGACTCAGTCCATGTGATGGAATTAGGTGGTTTATCAGGTAATGGAAGGAGTCCATCGCCATCAGTCTGGACTAGATGAGCAATATTACGGTTTGTATTGAAGGACCGATTCTGTGGTGGTCGACCATGAAGTGACCAACAAGTCTCTCGGGTATGACCACCCTTATCACAATAGGTACAATGTGATTTTTTATTTTTCCATTTCTTATTACCACCATTACCCTGTTGATGTTGCACAGCTAACATAGACGTCTCAATTTCATTAGTATCAGAAACATATATACACAATAATCGTGCAGAGATATCTTCCAAGGTGGGAATAGTTGGACTTGTCAAAATTTGATCTCGTATAGATCCGAGATCAGATCGTAATCCTATTAAAGCCAAGACCATGAAGAATCTATCTCTTTGTCGTTCTTGTGTAGTGATATTATCAGATATGGGCATAACAGAATTGAACTCATCTTTTAAAGTTTCCACTTGTCCTAGGTAACTAGCCATATCGTGGTGGTTCTGCTGGAGGTGAACAAGGTCAGACACAATTTTATATATTCGTTGTATATCATTGGTAGACAGCGTATGGGCTTTTGTCCAGACTTTGTAACAGGTTTTACATGATTGAAATAAAGTAAGTAATTTAGAATCCAAAGAATGCCATAACAAGCTACACAATTTTGAATCTATTTTGGTCCAGGTTGTTCTATCTTTTGTGTCTATATTACTAGCATTTTTTACTAGATGGTCATCATAACCTTGTCCCATAAACCAGAGCTCTACCGAGACAGCCCATGACACATAATTACTATTGCCTTGTAATTTCACAATAGTAATTGTTGGAGAATTAAAGATAGGAGAGAAAAGAGGTTTAGAACTTGTGTTTGAAGATTCTCTAGTAGCAGCCATAATGTTGGAAGGGATTAGATGAAGCTAACAGCAAGAGAGAACCAGAAAATGTTGAAAAATAATCAGGCAGAATAGAAACCACCGGACAGAATGGAAAAGCCACTAGACAGACTGGAAAACCACTATGGAGAAAGAAACAAAGGACTGGGCTGCACTCCTCTTCTCGAGTCGACGCCGGAAAGAAGAAACCAGAGCATAGGGGACCACCGTACGCGCATACACGCGCCGGCGTGTGGACCGGAGCTGGAAGAAAGAAGAGGAGCGTGGAGGTCATTCGCTGATCGGATGACGACTGAATCTGTGTAGAAGGACCGATCGACGGCTAAGCTAACTCTTGGTCCTGTTAGTGAGACAAAATGATCACCCTAAGGTGATCCCAAAATTTTGGCAGTAGCCAAAACATAGAAACAAGGATTGGCCAAGAAGAAAAGAAAAGGAAAAAAAAGAGAATTTTAGGCCTCAACAGGCTCTAATACCATGTAGAAATGGAGAATTGAGAAGATAAATAATAGAGAAGGAGAATGAAGCTAATTGCTTGATTATTCCCTCAAGCAAGATAGGGTTTATATACACATAGATTGAACTAAATAAGGAAACAAACACAATCCCTAATTATATGCTACTGTTTTAGAAACATAATCACCACATTCACAGCCTATGATTCTAACATTTACAGCCTATGATTCTAACATGATCGTTGGCCACTGACCACTCATAGCTAACTACTACTGTTAGACCAAACATGCCTTTAATCAACCTACCTGGATTAGAATAGGAAGATTGTATTTTAATATTTCTAATAGGATTACAAATCCCAACTAGGAAAATATGTTATGAACGTTGGGAGAGCCACACTGAAAAAGCTAATTCAAGGGATTGGGGAGTCCAAAGTCCATATAAACCCTACGTTGAAATTCCATATTTTCAATGTGGGATTCACTAAGTTCCATGCCTTGGCCAACTAGAATCATAACATTTTCTCGCGGTTGAACAGTCGACGTCCTCGACGGCTACTTTTATTGACATTGGCCCGAACTCGGATTGTTTTTTCTCGAGACTATCACTAATTTTAATATGGCTTATATGGTATATCTTTTTGAGTCTCAGACTATCTGCACACATGGGTCTGCTCTGATGCCAATTGTTATGAATTTTGGAAGAACTACACCCCAAAAGCTAACTCAAAGGGTTGGAGAACCTAAAATCCATATAAACCCTACATTGAAATCCCATACTTTCAATGTAGCATTCACCGAGTCCCATTATATTGACCAACTAGGATCGTAACAAAATATTGAATCAATACTAAATAGGATAGAGAGCAAAAAACATATAAAATATGCCTACTTTTAAAATTTCTAAATAGTAATAAAACCTTAACAGTCTGTTTAGAATAAATGAATTTTATAGTATTTATTTCGAATTCCACATTTTAAAATTTTTTTATTTCATTTCAATTTGATGAATTCAATTCTATAAGATTGAACATAACTAAACCTAATTTTATTAAAATAAGTGAAATTTCCAAATGAATTCCATAAAACTAATAAAATAAATATTAAATATAAATATACCCTTTATTCTTATTTCTTTCTCTTCCTCTCCCCCTGTCATTTTTTCTCTTCTTTCTCCTTTTATTACTCTCTTCTTTTCTCTCTTTTCTACTTTATCTCTTGTCTTATCACTCTCCTAATTTCTCTTGCTTTTTTTTTACTTGTTACTTTCTCAATTATTTTAATTATATTTTATAAAATAAATGAGAATTATAAATATGAGATGTAACTAATTTTAAGTTTTGTTACATTTCTAATGAGATTTATTACATTGAGGGTATTTTAGGAACTAAGAATAAAAATAATTCAATATAGATTTGTTTTAAATAAAAAAATATAGAATCTTTATTGTATTTCATATTTCAAGTTATGTCATTCCAAACATAAGAATTCATTTGTAAATATATTTTATATTTGTAATTGATTTGTTAAATGGCTATTCGTAAATGGAAAATTTAAAAATATGAATTTCATATTAAAGAGTTAAATCAATAAAATCTTTAAATTTCGTTTTCCTTGTATGCATTAGTGCATATCATGTGGCACAACCTGAAAACTAAAAATAATGTACTACATATTCAATTATTACATTTTATTTTATGTTATTTTTTGTTAAGACTTAGTTAAATATCATAATGTTGGTAATATGGCAAGATAAAGATTAACCAAACAAATCAATTCAATCTAGTACAAATAAAAAAAAAATGGTTTATCTTCAGTTTTGTGCTTGGCATTCACCAAACTGATTGTGGTTTCGTTTTTGTAAAATCAAGTAAAACCAAGCTAAATCAAAATTATATATATATATATATTGACGCAGGACATTAGATGCGAAATTAAGCAATAACAGAAAATAACGGGCTTTTGGATGTCTGTGAACAGTAATAATGAACAATACCAGCGAATAGTAAATATGAATAATACCAATAAACAGTAAAATGGATGAACAATGTTGGTAATGGAATTGTAAATTTAAGAAAAAATAGTTTAAGTTTCACATTTAAACTTTCTTGAACATTACACCTAAGATCTTATAGCATCACACCTAGGGTTGAATTGCATCATACAATACGAAATAGCATAAATGCTGATTTTTTTATTCAATAACTTAATTAAAAGTATTATAATGCTAGGTATTTATGGATTTAAAACAACTTCTAAACCTTTAAGTAAAGGGTTCTATATTAGTCCACATCCTATAAAGATTTAGACTTCTAAAATAAATTAAATGAAATAATATTATCTTAAACTCAAAAAGACTCTAAAATAAGACTTCTAATGAAATAGGGAATGATTTTTCAGCAACTGAAAATTACAAAATTGCCCCTTATTTAAAATAATAGACCAACTAGATAAAGTAAACTCTAAATATTCTATAATTTGTCTAATAAAATCCATATTAAATCTAGACCATAATCCTCTACTTGAGTTTTTAAATATGAAGTTTCTTGTCGGAAAAAATTTGACCTCAAGTTTCAAAGTGTTTTAGCAATAAAGATGATGAGTTGTTGAATTGCCATTTGCCTCTTCAGTTACTAGTAACAATAGGAAAACTTGAAAGCATTCTTTGGATTTGTATATGAATTGAATAGGAATTACAAAGTACATCTCTTGAATACTAGCTAAAGGCAATATAAATCCAACTTCTTTGGTATCTACAACAATAAAGTTAAACCCTTTTGTTTCTTCTAATTTTCTTTCAACAACATTCTTGACAAAGAGTTCCTTGCATTTATGTTCAATCTCCTTTTGAGGAAGTAGCTCCAGATTTTTCATGTCAATACAATCTTGTTGTTTCCCCTCTTGAAACTTCAAGCTACTTGTTTCTGGCAATTGATATTCCTTGTTTAATCTTCCAACTCCTTGCTTACGCAAATCTTTAGGCAGATTTTGATGTTTCTCCTTTTGGGAGGATAATTATAAGATTTCTGCCTCTTTTTCAAGCTGATCAACTTGAAATAGAGACTGTACTTGTTGCTGTCCTTGTTCTTCTGCACTTATATTATGCTGATGAAGTTTATCTGCTTGTTGTATTGCCCAATCTGCTTGCTGTCTTGAAATTTCTTCTTGATGGCTTGAAGTTTCAAGTTGCAAGTCTTGTAATACTACCTCATTTATACCATTTGATACCCTTTGCACTTGTTTTTTAGACCTTCTCTTTACATACTTCTTATGAACAATTGAAAGAGAATTGTATTCTTCTTATTTTATTACCAAACAACAATGTCGGTTTTATACACATTAACCTAGCAAAAATAGGAAATCTAATCAAATCTCATGATTTATGGCAATCTAATCTAATCTCATAATTAATGGGTTTTACAACGAAATAGGAAAGCTAATAATATACAAAATTATCTCATAAATAGGAAAACTAATAATATACAAAATTATCTTCTAAGTAGGATTTTCTCTACATTCTCCCTCAAGCTGGTGAATAGTTATTCTCCATTCCCAGCTTGGATATGATTGTTTGAAAATATGAGCTGTTCAATTCTTTAGTTAAGACATCTGCAAGTTGACCACGTGTAGGAGTATAGGGTGTACATATCAATCCACTCTCTAGCTTCTTCTTAATGAAATGTCTGTCCACTTCAATATGTTTTGTCCGGTCATGTTGTACTGGATTATGAGCAATACTGATTGCGGATTTGTTATTACAATAAAGTCTCATAAGACCATCTCATTTAATCCTCAAGTCTTCAAGAATAATCTTTAACCAAAGTAACTCACAAACGCCTTGGGCCATAGCCCGAAATTCAGCCTCTGCACTTGATCGAGCCACGGCGTTTTGATTCTTACTCCTCCAGGTTACTAGATTCCCACCAAGAAAGGTATAATATCCTGAGGTTGACCTCCTATCAACAATTGATCCAGCATTGTTTGCATCGGTATATGCTTCTAGCACCAAACATTCATTTCTTCTAAATAAAATACCTTTTCCTGGTGTTCCTTTGAGGTATTGTAGCACTCTGTGAGCAGCTTGCAAGTGAACCTTCCTTGGATTGTGCATAAACTGACTAATTACGTTTATTGCATAGGCTGTATTTGGCCTTGTGTGAGACAGATAAATGAGTTTTCCCACGAGCCTTTGATACATCTCCCTATTGACTGTGACATCCTCCTTTGCTATACTAAGTTTAAGGTTAGGATCTATAGGAGTGCTTGCTGGTTTACAAGTAGTTTTTTCGGTTTCTTCAAGAAGATCCGTAATATACTTCTGTTGAGAGATAAAGATCCCTTGTCCAGAGTGTGCAACCTTAATCCCAAGGAAATACTTCAACCTCCCTAATGACTTAATCTCAAACTCTTTAGCCAAGCACTTGGTCAACATCTGTTTTTCTGTATCATCATTCCCTGTTATTTTATGTCATCAACATATACTAAAAGAGCTGTAACTCTCCCCTGAAGGAGAGTGTTTGATAAATAGTGTATGATCTCCCTGACTTTACTTATAACCACTTCCCAACATGACTCTAGTAAACCTTCCAAACCATGCTCTTGGTGATTGTTTGAGGCCGTACAAAAATTTCTTCAATCTACACATAGTGTTAGTAGCCAAGTTCTTCCCATATCTTGGTGGAACCTCCATATATATCTATTCTTCCAACTCTCTGTGCAAGAAAGCATTCTTAAAGTCGAACTGTTGTAAATCCCAACCACAATTAGCTGCTAGTGACAATAATACTTACTGAGTTCATTTTTGCAACAGGAGCAAAGGTCTCCAAGTAATCAATCCCATATGTTTGAGTGTAACTTTTGGCTACCTGCCGTGCCTTGTACCTCTCAATTGACCCGTCTGCTCTATACTTCACTGTGTACACCCATTTACAGCTTACTAGTTTCTTTTGCGCTGGTAACTTAACCAATTCCCATGTCTTGTTTTTCTCTAATGCTTTCATTTCCACATTCATAGCTTGTTTCCACTTTTCATTGGATAAAGTCTCGGATAAGGTGGTAGGGATGGTGATAGTGTTTAAGCTTATAAGGAAGGCTTGGTGTGAGGGTGAAAATTTTTGGAATGATAAATATTGTGCAAGAGGGTATAATGGTCGTTTTGTACAGTCTCTGGTTTTCTTTCAGAGAGCAATTGGTAGGTCTTGTTTGTCATTATTTTCCTGCATTTCAAGATTACCTTGTAATGAAGATTTAGAAATTGTTACCTCATTTAAAGGACTTGGATTGGACTTTTGAACTTGTACAAGATCATGAGTGACCATCTTCTTTCTCGTGAACACCTTGTCAAATCTTATATCACCAGGGGCCGAATTAGACTTTGTTTGGGGCTGTCTAGGCTGTGTTTCAGGCTGTTGTATTTCGGGTTGTTTTTCAGGCTGTTGTATTTCAGGTTGTTGTTTAGGTGGTTGTTTTCAAGAAGTTGTTTAGGCAGCTGTGGTTGTTGTTCAAGTTGTTATATTTCAAGTTGTTCAGGCAGTTGCGTTTGTTCAGGTGGTTTGGATCTAGGTTCAGGTTCAAGCAAAGATGAAGTATCAAATAAGGAACTATGACCATTATCCTCATCTTCCTTAATTGGATTCTCCCCCTGAAGATGAGGAGTGTTGAAATAAGGTTTGTTATCATCGAATGTGACATCTACTTATACAAAAATTTTTTTGGAAGGAGGAGGATAACATTTGTATCCTTTCTGAGTTGATGAATAACCCATAAACACACATTTTAATGCTCTCGGATCTAATTTCCCTCTTGTTTGAATATGGACATGGACAAAAGACACCCAAAAATTCTAGGGATTAGATTATAGTTGGTCTTTATGTTTGGGTAAAATGTCGAAAGGATGTTCATAGGACTCTTGAAACCCAAAACTTTAGAAGGTAGCCTACTTATGAGATAAGTGGCTGTAAGAATTGTTTCCATTCAAAAAGACTTGGACATATTTGTTTGAAACAATAGAGCTCGGGTTTTTTCAAGGAGATGGCCATTTTTTCGCTTTGCTACCCCGTTTTGTTGTGGGTATAAACACAAGATGATTCATGAACTATTCCTTCTTTCTGGAAAAATGAGGCAAGTGTTTGGTTGAAGTAATCTTTGACATTATCTGACCTGAATTTTTAATGGTTATCCTAAATTGGTTTTTTATCATAAAACAAAAATTTGGAAGTATGGTACTCACATCTGATTTATGTTTGAGTAGAAAAATCCATGTAACATGGGTGCAATCATCAATAAAAGAAGCAAACCATCCCCAGACACATTAGAAATAGTAGCTGGACCCCAAATATCACTGTGTATAAGGTAGAAAGGAAAAGAACGTTTATTATTATTTTTTGAAAAAGAGACGTGTTTGTGTTTAGCAAGTTCACACACTTCACAATTAAAGTTCCCAACATCTAAGTTTGTAAATAAAAGAGGAAACATGGTCTTAATAATCAGAAATGATGGGTATCTTAGTCGACGATGCTAAAGGAAAATTTTCTTTTTATTGGATGAAATGGATTCTGAAACAAAGGAAAATCTGTTTGTGGTGATGTTTGACTGACTTGGTGCTTCAAGATAGTAGAGGCTACTTTGTTATCTAGCATGTCCAATGGTCCTCCTCGAATCCTTGTTCTGAAATACACTAATTATTGTGAAATTTCACATTACAAGATAAATCTTCAGTGAATTTTTGAACTGAAACAAGATTGGTAGATAATTTAGGAACATGAAGAACATTTTTTAATGTTATGTATGAGTTTATTTTAATATCACCTAGACCTGCAACAGTAGCTAGGGATCCATCGGTTAAGGCTATTTTCCTATTGCTTGGACATGGTGTATAGGTTGAGAAATATTTAGATGAGTGAGTCATGTGGTCGGTTGCGCCAGAATCCATGACCCATGAGTTGGCAAAGGTAATATCCGAGGCATTTAATCCAAAGGAAATTATAAACTTACCTGAATATGCTAGAGAAGCACTACCTGAAGGCTTTTCAAGGCTGTTGATAAGAGATCTCAACCTCTCTATCTCCTTATGATTAAGACTACTCGATTCCTGTGGTGTTGCTTCTCCTTGAGATGCTGTTGCCACATGAACCTGTCCACTTCCTTTGGGCTGATCACTTCCTTTGGTTCCATTCACGACTTGGAGGCTTTCCATGGAGCTTCCAACACTTGTCACGAGTATGACGAGACTTCTTACAGTAAGTGCACCATAATCCTTCTCGGCTTTTTTTAATTTTTTCAATTGGAAGAGCTACTTCTTTTCCTGGTTTGGTAGTGCCACTAGCCACCATAGCGGAGCCATCTGTGCTTTGTGGTTTAAGAATTAGGTCTCTTCTGCTTTCTTCTCTTCGAATTAGTGCTACCACTTCATTGAGATAAGGTACTTTTTATTTTCCAAGAATTTGAATTCTCACTTGATCAAATTCTAGATTAAGTCCAATAAGAAAATTATAGATACGGTCCTGCTCAATGTAATTCTTCAACACAACTGCATCTTCTGAACATTTAGTTTGTATCATCCTATAATGATCAAATTCTTGCCATAAGGACTTCAATTGATTGGCATACTCATTGACAGTTCTACTTCCCTGTTTTGCAGCCATTGTTTTTATTATAACTTCATAAACTTGAGTTGCATCTTTCACCTTTGAATAGGTCTGTTGAATAGCATCCCAAATCTCTTTTGCAGTTGCCAAGAACATGCAAGTATCACTTATTTCAGGAACCATCGAATTCCACAACCAAGCCATTATCATTGAATCTTCTTCCTCCTAAGTTTCAAGGCGAGAATCGTCTGATTTAGGGGCTGCACTTGTGAGATGACTTATTTTT
>CANXYC010305745.1:0-11700 GCA_948193065.1 Aleurites moluccanus | reverse complement strand
TTTGTGTTTTAATATAACAATTATATATATATATATATATATATATATATATATATATATATATATATATATATATATATATATATATATATATATATATATATTATTTTTTACCATTATTATAATTAAATATATGTTATTTTATTTTATATACAACTATATTTTTTTAACCTAATATTAATTTAAAATTTTAAAAAATATCATCCATAAAAATAAATTAAAGATGAATAAAAAAATAGTGTAATTCTTGAGAAAAAAAAAATAGAAGTTTTGTGTATGTTAAATAATGAAATAGATAAATTTTAAGTTGTACAATATTGAACTATTTTTGAAATTTTTTTTATTACCGATATTTTATCGGTATTTTTCTTTAAATTTATAATAAAATAATAACGATTTATAAAAAAAATTTTTGACTTGAAATCAATAAATCAAAAATATTTAAATCGAATTAAATCTAATTGAAATTGACAATTTTAATTATAATAGTGGTTTGGTTTGATTTAAATATTTTTCAAATAAAAAATATTAATTTGATTTAATAATAATTATTCAAATCAATCAAACCAAGTCAATACCACTCCTACCTAAATATCAAATATACTAATATCATTAATATTTGATTATTCAATATTTTAGACCCAATTTTTTCAAAAGTAAATTATATGTTAGTGTTACACTCCACTTGATAGAATCAATAATTGACCCTTTTCTGGAACCAATTATTGATGGTAAATTTTGAACTAAAGAAGCAATCCAAATTTGGATATGCATGTGTAAAAAACTTAGCTATCAATTATTGAATATTGAATATTGAATTTAGTTTCTCAAAACTTACCAATAGCCTCCTAATTAAAAAATAGTATTGCTGTCAATATATAAAATAAAAATAATTTATTTTTATTTATAAAGAAATATTATATATAATATAATTATAAATATAAAATATTTTTCTACATGGGTGCGGATATGAATTTGAGACCACTTAAAACAATAATTAAGCTTCCTAAAATATTTTAATTTTACTCTGTTCTATAAATTAGATAATGAGATAAATATAATAATTAATTATTTAAATTATAAATAAATAAATAAATTTTAATAAAAATAAAATAAGAAATAATACAATATTTTATTTGTGAAAGAAATAATATTTTATCCTAAATTATAATTTTAAAAACTTGTAATTTCAGAAACTTAATTATAGAATTTTTTTATTAAATAAATAATACGGTAAAAAATATATAATGTAAAAATAATAAAAAGTATTATAGAAAAATTGAAATTTTTTTATCGCTTAGTTATTTAAATTCTTTAATTTACTTTGAAAGATTATTATTAAAAAATTACATGTTTTGGTTAATTGATCTAGAAATTAATTTAAAATAAATCATTTTATAAAATAGATAATTATATAATATTATTTGATAATATAATAAAGATATTATAAGACCATGGACATTATATATGTGATTTATTATGAATTCATGATCCATATAAAATAAACATTAAATTATATTATATAAATAATTTATTAAATTAATTAATTAAAATATTTATCATTAATTGAACTATTAAAATTATATTTAATTATTTAAAATTAAATTTTCAAATTGAATGATGTGATAATAAATTGTGCAATTCTTCTCTAAACTTTAGGATTATATGAATGTATATGATGTGTATGCCACCAAACAACTTGCATATTATTTGTTATGGTAATGGTAATGATGAATTGATCATATAATAATAACTAATATATTTAAGATAATATAAAAAATTTGTTTTGATATTTTTTAATTAGATCGCTAGAAATCTATAGAACCACAACTCAAATTAAGTAGGAGATGATCTCATCATAAATTAATATTTTAAATCATCTCCTAAATATCATTGCAAGAAGTTGCAAGAATCACCAAATTAAGCTCAATAGATATTCCTTCCGCACTAACTTCCTTTCTTATAATTGTTTATTGCCCTGATCCGACGGGCATTATCACTGCTCAAAATGGAGGGTTTTAGAGAGAATAATATTCGATTATTCTAACGAAAGCATTTAGGAGATATTTAGGTGAAAATTCAGTTTTGAAAAATAAAATTTTAAAAATATCGTTTCAAAATAAATTTGGTATGTTTAGTTTAAATTTTTTCTGTTTTTAAATTTTAAAATGGCGTTTTAAATTAATCTACTAAATACTCCAAAAATTTGTTTAACGTTTTTTAAATTTCAAAACGGCGTTTAATGTTCATTTTAAGGACATCCAAACACCCCCCATAAAGATAAAAGTTTAGTTGAGTTTGAATTATTCTAATAAAATATTTTTTATTAATTTGAATTTTTTTATTCAATTCATTTAAATTTAATTTTTTATACAATTTTTTTTTTCTCATCTTAATCTAATTTTTAAACTCCATTTGATTTAACTGTTAATTATTATTAATAGCTAATATTGATAGTTGATAGTTGGTAACTATTATCTAATAGCTGATTATTTCAAGTATTTATTAAAATTGTTACTAACCGTTAGCTATTAATATATTTAATGATTATTAACAATAAATATTAATATTTATTTTTTTATTTAAATATTATTTTTAAATTATAATTTAGATTTTTTACTTATAAAAGTAATAGTTTTAAAATATATATATATAAATTACGTCTTTTATAAATAATTATTATTTGACTATCTAATAATTACATAATATTTAACAGTTGTCAATAATCAAATATGTATAATGCAGCTGTTAAGAACCAAAAAATTAATAATTGTATCAAAATTTTTTATCAAACACCTATTTATATATAAAAATTTCATCGATTCACCCAAGAATAATTTATTGACTTCGTCCTCCATAAATGTTGTTATTGCATTCATTAAGAATAATTATTTTAAATAGAAAAAAAAATTTTTATATTTAATTATAATTATTATCCTATTACGTGATAGACTTAAATTCTATTTTTAACTCGTTTAATTTATTTTTTTTAAAGGCATTCATTAAATAAGTTAAATAAAATAAATTTTTTGAAATATCTAATATGTATTAATATAATATTATTTTAGGGTAGGCTAACATTATGTAGCAAAACCATTATCAAGGAATAGGTAAGGATTTTCATTAGAAAACAAATAGATAAGGATTCACATGGCCAATTGTTAGAAACTTGGTACAGTCTAGTAGATACCTAAGAAAAAAAATAAATAAATTTCATCTAGATTTAGGGGAGAGGTTGTAGATTTGTAGGGTTGGTCTTCTAAGGATGATCTAATAGAAATTTTAATTAAGTCATTATCAATAATGAAAAGGAAAAAAAATTGGACCGAAAGTGAAAGTCTTTTGTGTTAATGGACATGTGAGCAAACATACAAATTTTCAAAGATCCTCCATAAATTTTTGGGCATATCATATGTCCAGAATCCGACCCCTAAATTTTGGCTATGGAGCAAATTCGACCCCTAAATCTCGGCTATGGAACATATAATATTTATGAATATTGGATGTATATATTAATTTAATTAAAATAATAATATATAAAAAATAAATATTTTATTATTAAATAAAATAATTTTTTAATAAATATTTTAAAAATGTTTATTAAAAATTATTATTTTAAATAAAATATAATTATAAACAGTTATGTTAAAAAAATAATAATAAATTAATATAAAAAATAAGTGAGATGGGAAAAAAAAATTTTTTTTGATAAGATTATATTTTGTTATAATCATTATCATCTCAAGTTATAAATTAGATTCTCTGTTTTTCACTTATTTATTTTATTTTTAAATTTATTTATTTAATATTATCTGAATTTTTAATTTTAATGAGTATTATAAAAATATCTATTAAAAAATTAAAATAAAAAAAAATAATTATATTTATTAAAATATATTATCTCACACACACACACACACACATATATATATATATATATATATATATTTCTAAATTAAAATTTTTAGTAAAATAATAATAATTAGGAATTGTATCGGTTTGATTTTATCGATTTTGAGAATTATTATAAAATCAAATCAATATTTTTGGTTTAAAAAGTTTTCGAATAAAACCAAACCATTATTATAATCAAATCATTAGTTTCAGTTTGATTTGATTCGTTTTAAATATATTTGGTTTGTCGATTTCAAAATAATTTTTTTTTTTATAAATCGTCATTATTTTATTATAAATTTAAAGAAAACACCAATAAAGCATCAGTAATAAAAAAAAATTCAAAAATAGTTTAATATTATACAACCTAAAATTTGTCTATTTCATTAATTAGCAAACTCAAAACTTAATTTTTTCTCAAAATTTAGTTTTTTTTATTATTTATCTTTAGTTAATTTTCATAAATGAGTTTTTTAAATTACAAATTAATTTTAAGTTAAAAAAATATAATTGTATAAAATAAAATCAAATATATTTAATTGTAATAATGATAAAAAATTATATATATATATATATATATATAATTTTGATTTGGTTCGGTTTGAAACTAAAAAAATATTTAAATAATAAATCAAATCAAATTTTCAATTTATTCTATTTTTATATCAAATTAAATTAAATAAATTATAAAACTATTTTTAATTTAATTCGATTCGATCGGTTTAACTTTCACTCCTAATAATAATAATAATAATAATAAGGAAAATTTGACCCTTCACTCCTAATAATAATAATAATAAGGAAAATTTGACCCGTTTGAGTCTTGGACTAGTCAGTGTCGGCAAAAAATGGTCCATTAGACATGACAATGAGTCATGAAAGATCATTTGTTCCCCATTCTTTTTTTTTTTTAATCCACTTCACAAAGACTGCCAAACATGTTTGAATGATGATTGATTTTTTTTCCTTTTTCTTCGAACACAAGTAAGGAACAAGCACTTGTCATTATCTAGTATTTTGGATTCATATTTTAAATGTCTAAACTAAACTTCAGGTATACCACCATGTACAAGCAGCTCTGAATCACTTCAGAAAAAAAAAAAATTATTAATTTATAAAAAAAAATTATTTAATTTTTTTAAATTCAACTTTTACACAAACTTAATTTTCAGTCATTTTAAGTTAATTTCATTTGAAGTTGGATTTATATAAAAAAGATAAATAATCTCTGTGTATGTGTATAAACTACTTGAAAATTCATTGATCATTATATAAAAAATTATTTTAAGATTTTTTTATAATTAATAAATAAATAAAAAGACAATCATAATGCCATTACTTTATATTTTTCATGATATTTAAATTATACAATTTTGAATTTCAATCACAATTTTAAAAATTCAAATACAATTGATAAATGAAGTATTTGTCTCAATATTTCTAAGTTCTAATTGAGGTATGTTTGGTAGGCTTTTTGAAGACATTGTTATTGGGCTTCTCTAGTTTTTAATGATCTGGTAAAAACATGAGCCCAAGAAGTTTCTATTTGGGCTTTGGCTTCCTCAATCACAATCTATGATCAATTTGGAATTTTGTTATTGCCATTTGGAGAGGATGTAGTTTTATAAAAACACCTTTCTAACCTTATATTTTCTATCCCGTTTATAAATAATAGTATATTTATTATTATATAAATATTAAAAATTTATTTTCTTATAGAAAAATTAAAAATTTGCTTTTTTTTACTAGTTATCTTATTATGATTATTAATTATTTTAAAATAACGTAATTAATAGTAAGTATATTAAAAATATAATTATAAATTTCATTTTAAAAATAAATAATAATTTATATTTTATTTTTAGGTATCCATAAATTATTATTTATTTTCTTTTTTAAAACATATAAGTCCAAAAATTATCATCACATTTAGATTCATTTACATCAAAAGATCAGTAAGTTGCACTTAAAAATGAATTTTATATGATATATTGCATACTCATTAACAAAATTATTGTATTAATAAAATTTTATCGAATTGTGATTAAATATAAAAATAAATATTTTGAATTTATTTATTTTTAATATAAAAATATAATCTTCCTTGCAAAATTCTCTCAATTATGATTCTAAAGTTGGTTGACACCTTCATATATTTAAAAAAAAAAAAAAGAGAGAATTAATAATTAAAAATATTAATAGCTGATATAAGTAAAAGAAAATAAATAATTTTTTTATATATATTTATTATATATGAGGAAACACAATATTTTTTTAATTTTTTTTAATAAGTACCCTAAATACATTTTTTATTTTTTCATAGTTATTCTTTTAATTTTTTTACTTTTATCTTTCTAACCCTAAAATTTTTATAGTCATCCTCTAATATTTGTAATTTTATATCTATAATTTTAAATTTTATTATATTTATCCTCTAAAATTTTTATTTTTTCATATTTTTATTAACTTTTTATTTTAATCTTTCTGATTTTAATATTTTTTATAATTAGACTTTAATATTTATATATAATCTCATAAAAAAATAATTCTATAAATTTTTGCTTCCTTTATTTAAAATCTTGGATTCGTGACTGTAAACATGCATTCATTAATCTAGATTTCAAACACCAAAATCAAATCATTTAAAAATAAATAAATAAAAACTCAACAAATAAATCATTCTAGAAAGTCTACCAAGTAGTCATTTCATTATATTTGTTGTTGATAAAAGAAAAAACCATTTTGTTAGCAAAAGGTATATCATAGTATTAAAATTCTACTGACTTAATTAGGAAAGTAATGGAGGACAATTGGGTAGATTTTGCCATTCCTGTTTCTATCCCATTAGGAATTGTTATTTAATTAATAATATATTTAAATAAAAAATATATTTTTGAATATTAATTTTATCGATAAAATTTTAAAAAAATATTTTCATACTTAAATTTTAATTTTTAATATAAAAAAAACATATTTCAGAGTCAAGAATTTCCACTGGTGTGGATATTGCCCTCTCAACACTCATTTTATTTTATTTTATTTTTTTAAATTGTAACAAGTGCTATGAAGCCAAATTTTTTGCCATGTAATGAGTTTACTTTTTAAGTAAATGATTGTAGAATATGCATTGAGATGACAATAAAATAAATGAGATAGTGAAATTATAGTCTCTTGGAAGTTTTTAAGCTTCAATATTTATATTGGATTTAAGGTATATTTGTAATATTTAAAATTTATATCGATCTATTTTAATATTGTGTAATTTTCACCTTTGTAACTTGTAATGAATATATTATTTTTGATTAAAAATAAAAAATATAATATATACATGTCATAATAAAATTTAGAATACATAAAATTAATAACAAGAACAAAATCAAAAAATTAATTTTAAATAAATAAAAAATTAAATAAATATTAATAAGTTAAAAATTAAAAATTAATAAAGAGTAAAAAAGACAAATACTTGAAACTGTATAAAAAATAAGCTTAAATGGACTATATAAAATTTTTTCCATAAATTAATAATTTTTTTTAAATGATTGAGACCCTCGTGAACCCTTGGGTGACTCCATCAATGACTAACAAAAACAATTAGGGTTCAAAAGATATTGTGATATGGCAATAGTTTTGAGACTTGATCCATTATTTTGATTTATATTTTTGTTTTTGTCCAAGTTATTAGGTTATTCATATTATAATAAAATATGGAGATATATTTAATTTTGAAGCTTTTTTAAGCAGAATTTATACTTTTCATTTTGTAATAAGTACACAAAAAGTTACAATTTAATGAAAATATTCATTAATTATCTTTTCTAACATGTGGTATTATAGCTCTCAATTATCTTATAGACATTTGAGTAACACAAAAAGTCTCTAAACTTTTTTTATATGCCTTGATTATATAGTTCAATAATCAAGGCTTGATTTATAAGTCTCAAGTTGCAATAATATGAGATTTATATAGTTCACCGTTTTGATTTTATATATATGTCCTTGTTTTATTAAAAATATTTTGAGAATATCATCCAAGTTAATTATTAGGTTAATTTTATCATTATAATTAATGTTTATTTTATCGTAAATTTTATTTTATTTCGTATGAAAAAGATACATAGATTCACTTTTTTTGTCGATTCAAAATTATAATTTATTTTATTTTTTTAAAGAGTAATTGATATGTTAATTTATTATATATTTTAGTTTAATATTTTATCACATTATATTTTTATCAACAAATAATTAATTAATTTTATTGAACTAAATAAAATATACATGCTAAGAATATAAATATTTAATTAGAAAATGATGCATATTAATTTTGATAAAATATTTAATTAATTAAATTATTATTTTACCCTTCACTAAAATTTTATAGATAATAAAATTTAACATTAATAAATAAAATTTTATTCCTAATAATATTTTATTGGTTTGTAAAATTAACATTAAATAATAATTATTTTTAAGATAATTAATTAATAATATGAATAAAGGGTATTTATAAAAAATGTAAAATAAATTATTATTTTAATTAAATTAATTAATTTTTTTAATTTATGTCGTAAGTGTATAAAGAATTAAAATTGAATAAAAATCTTCCTTATATTTCCTAATGAATAAGACGAGTCGAGGCAGATATTAGAATTCTGTACTCTATCTAATATCCACTAATAATTGGAGTGGGGTGAAAAAAGTAGGGTAAAACGAGACGGAAACATGTATAGCCTCATTATTGTTTTGTTATGTTATATTATTAAAAATAATATTTTATAATTATCAGGTTTGAATATCACCAACGAAATTAATGTTTAAAAAAATTATATATATATATATATATATAATTTGATACATTATTATTATTATTATATATAGACACATATTTTCATTATTGTTTGATGATATTTGAGAAAAATATTAATATTTCATAATGATATTATATTTTTACTAATATAAAAATATTTTATAATATATAACATAAAATATAATAAAACAAACACATATCAGAATGCTCAAATAATATATATAATACATAAAAAGCAAAAAAATATATTAAAAATTATTGACAATTTAATTAGCTCTCATTCTGAGACATTAGAATGACTCCGAATATTTTATCAAAATTTTGATAAAATTTCTCATAAAATTAGAATATTTCCCTAACAAAAACAAAAGAAATAATACTTTTAAATTAACACAAGGCTCGTGAAGTTAAACATCAACTCTATGACCCTTTTTAGGTTTCCAACGAGAATAACAAATATTTTTTATTAAAAAATTTATATTTCTTAATTATTTAATTCAATTTAATAATTATATACATTTAATAAAATTTTTATTCTAAATATCGAACTATATTCCCCTTAAACAACTTCTTACATTTAAATATTCTCGAAAGTGAGAATCAAATCAACATAGCTATTAAATTCAATATAAAAAATATCCTTTTTAATACAATTAATTATTTAACTTAAATCATTTTAATTATATTTATATAAACACAAAAACTAACACAGTAATTTCAATTCTAGTAAATTAACTAATTTCATAACTCATAAAATTCTAAAATTATTTTATTTAGTACTGAAAACAATTAATTGTCATCAAAATATTTATTTACAGGCTTTTAAATATCGAAACTAAATTATTAAAAAGGCGTTCCAAACTTATCAGAGTCGAATTTGCATAAACTAGCTTTGGAATCGCAACAGACGCAAGAGAAATAGCATACAGAAATTAATGGATCACTGTGGCGCGTGAAACCACTCATCGATGATCGGCTGGCAACACGCCACCGGAGACGGTGCTCCCAGAGGTCGAGGTGGATACTGTTGGAAGCGTCTCGCCGCCAGAAAGCAACAAACCTCCTCCACTCGCAGCCAATCGCCATCGTTTAGGTGGATCGGGCCTCGAAAGTTTCAATAGCCGTAACTTTTTCTCTTGATTCCATCGTCATTTGTTCTTCCCAGCTTCTAAAATTGGTGTCTAAGAAAGTGCGTAAGGAGAGCTTTCCAACAGTACCAAGAACGTCAAAAATGGTGGCCAGAATCGATGGAAAACGGTGTCGAAAAATCCATAGTGGCTAAGAGCTTTGGAGGGTGCGTTTGTCTTGCCGATTTTTCTTCCTTGTAGGTCACCAGTACAGTTGGTGGTGGCTGTGCACCGAGGAGGAGATGGTCCGGTGCCCACCGCCCCTCTCTCTCTCTTCTGCACGGTCACTCTCAAGCAGCCATCTGATTGGTTAAAATCCTCTCAGCCAATCAAATGAGCAGAAAAAGAACCATATAAAAAATTTTAAAAATAATTTATACAGTAATTATAATTAATGAAAATAAGTTTAAAGAAATAGGAGTGATCCCAGTGATTAACACTATGCCTTGCCCCACCTATAGTCAGGGGATCGAGTCTCCACAGCATTCATAAGCATATATATATTATAATTATTAATAAAAATATAATTAAATTCAAGTAAAGTTTTGAGTTTAAAATATTTTAATCGAGTTAAGTTCAAACTCAATACGAGTTAAGTTCAAATTCAATACTGTTCTAACTTAAATACTTAATCCAATTAAGCTCTAATCGAATTAAACTCAAACTCAATACTGTTCAATTCATATACTTAATCGAATTAAACTCAAACTCAATATTGTTTAACTCGAATATATTCTTATAATTTAAATTTTTAAATTTTATTTTGAGTGAATTCGAATTTAAAAATTAAAATTTATTTAAATTCAAGTCGAATTTTAAATTTTAAATTTTTAATTGAATCAATTTTAAATTTAATATTATTTAACTCGACTCAATAACATTCCAATTAATTAGAACGAATTTTATCATCCTTGTGCCCCTCTCCCTCCCTTAAGTATCCTCATGTTCTCACTTCATACGCCGGTAGGATAAAAATATATGTTCATCCCCACCTCTAGAGATGGGATATCCTATTCCTTATAGGGGGCTTCGCTCCTCCCTAGTTTATTTCTTCTTTATGTAACAATATGTATTTTATTTTTTTTAAATTTTCTTCTTCCATCTTACTTATTAACTGTATTTAAAAGGTTTAATACAAAACTACAACTCTAAGTTCAATAAAATAAGCTAAATAATATCTAAATAGTTACAAACTCAAATATTCAAATCATTTTATAAGATTAATTTACATAATATACAAACAGTAACTATAAAAAACATAAATTAATTTGTTCGCCATTAAATACTTAGAATATATTATATACTCTACACCATATTATTAAAAAATATATATATATAGAAGTGATCCTAGCAATTGTTCTATATGTTATGAAAAAATTAAGTTATGAAAAATTAACTCACATAATAAATAATATATACAATGAGATCTCATGATCTTCAGACTTGGCTTTTGAGCATATTTATTATACGAGACAATTATTCTTTGTAATGTTTGAGAATTTAAGCAACATATTTTTCTTTGATAAGAAAAAAAATCTCAAAATTTAACATAAATCAATATAATTCTATTCTATAAAATAAATTCATTTTAATTACTAATTAATCAAATACTTACACAATAATTTATCATAAAAGCACTGTATCCAAGCACGATGTGTCACACCATGTCGACTTAATTTAACACTAAACATCTACTATAATCTCCACTTAATAATCAACTTTACTTTTTAATATAACCAACTCCTTATATATATATATATATATATATATATATATATATATATATATAAATTTAAAATTATTTTTTATATATAATTTTAAATTTATAATTTATAGAATATTAAAAAAGTTAGTGACAAAATTATCTCGACA
>CANXYC010305659.1:0-24947 GCA_948193065.1 Aleurites moluccanus | reverse complement strand
AGTAACTCCAAAAATTTAATGCAAATTTAATGCAGATTTTCTTAAGGAAATAAATGAAATTGTTGTTGGGAATTAAGAATAGAGACTCTAAGATAGTTAATTATTAGGGAATCATGTTGAATATTATTGGTTTGGAGAAACCCTAATTTTTGTATATTTGGGGAATTTATTAGGAGAAGAAATTCGAATTGATTGAGGAATTAGTTGAGCAGAATTCTGAGGAGGAATTTAAGAGAAATTTGTGTAAGAGGTAAGTATGAACATACTATTTGATTATTGTTCTTTGAAATTAAAATGACCAAGTATTCTTATATTTGATTATCTATTGTATATATATTTATATGCTTGAATAATGTGAATGGCTTGATCAATCTTCTTGGATCAAGTACATATGTTCCTTGCTTGTGAACCCAATTTGAATGATGTTATTTGATGATGGTCTTGCGACCAATATGTTTCCTATGAGATTGAAACCCATGACCCATGGATAGAACGCTCTTCCCAATAAGAGTAAATTCATTGGTCCATTGTGAACTTTGGGAGCCCAACCGATAGGGTTTTTATCGGTGTTCCACCTAGAGGGGCCAGGAGCTCTAGGTGCATGCCTGGCCAAGCATGTGTGCACGTTAAGGTAGCAAGGCTACCGATACGTATGATATTAGTTATACCAGATGAGATTTGATAATGCCATTCTTTGTGGGCATTCTTTGTTCTAAATATGAACCATGATTTGATTTATGACATGATTTGATATAGCCAAATTATTATTATGAGAACCATATTCCTTTCAAGTAAAGCTTATGACTTCTTTCAAGCCTATATGTATAAATATTTGTTCATGACCATGATTCGATATTCAGTTCTTATTGTATTCTGTTCATATCTTACTGAGTTGAAGGCTCACTCCTCTTCTATGGATTTCAGGTGATAGCTTAGATTGTGAGGGAACTAATAGAGAGGATCGAGATTCTTGACTTGTTTATTCCAAGAAGCTTCATTGTAATAATTCTTTTGAGATATTTTGTATATTTAATTAATGGTATTATGATACAATATGTATTGGAGTACATTCTAGAGCTCCGTAGTTAGTCTTTCGAGGATACTAGAATATTTTGATGTATGATTATTACCTTTTTGGGTACTTTTGTCCTCAGTGATGTGAGATGTCTCTTTTGATCATTAAGGAACAAGAGAAAAATATGAAATGATAATTGAAAGATATAAAATTGACTTTGATTATATGTATGGACATGATAGATGTATGGTAAAGTATGATGTTGCAATTTATTTAATGTTAATGAGATTCATGATTTATGAGTTCTATGGATTTATGGTGGCCTTAAGCCTACCCTTGCCCTAGGACCGTCGTACCACTGGAGTTAGGGTGTGACAATTGACCCTAAGGGTAAGTTGACCTTTGTGCACATCAATCAAAGCCTTACTTGTTGCAAGAAAAGGTCTACCAAGAAGTAATGGCATTTCACAATCTTCATCCATATCTAACACAATGAAATCAATAGGAAAAATAAACTTACCCAGTTTGACTAAAACATCCTCCACTATTTCCCTAGGATATTTAATACTTCTATTAGTTAATTGTAGAGAAATAGTAGTAGGTATTAGTTCATGCAATCCAAGTTTCTAAAAAATAGAATATGGCATTAAATTAATACTAGCACCTAAATCACATAAAGCTCTTTTAGAATCAACATCTCCTATAGTACAAGGAATAGAAAAACTCCTTAGATCCTTGAGCTTTGGGGACAATTTATTTTACAAAATTGCAGAGCACTCCTCACTCAACTTCACCATTTCATAATCCTCCCACTTCCTCTTATTTGAAATTACTTTCTTCAAGAACTTGGCATAACTTGGCATATGTGCAACTACATTTAAAAGAGGAATGTTAATATGCACTTTTTTAAATATATCAAAAAATTTAGTAAATTGTTTGTCTAAGTTATTCTTTAAAACTCTTTTGGGATATGGGAGAGGAAGTTTAATGGAATCTAAATTTAGTTTAAGCTTACTCCCTTCAGTTTCCTTTGGTGGCTCATCAACCTTCATCTTTGGTTGAAGTACTTGGCTGTCTTCCTCTATTTGCTCTTCAATTTCCTTTCCACTTCTTAAGATGATTGCATTAACTTGCTCTTTTGGGTTTTTCTCGGTATTGCTTGGTAGTTGTCCTTCCTTTCTTTCCGAAATCATGCTAACTAGCTGTCCCACTTGGACTAAATTCCTAATAGATGCCTCTTGATTTTGAAATTTAACTTCGGCATTATTAATGTACTTAGTGATCAAGTCCTCTAAATTTTCCTTCTTTTCTTATGGTGGTTGTTGCTATTGAAATCCTGGTGGTGACTTTTGCTGGTTGTTACTCTAAGAAAAATTTGGATGTCTCCTCCACCTTGGATTATAGGTATTTGAATATGGATTGAAGTTTGACCTGTCACCATGAGAAACAAAATTAGCATTTTCATTGGAAGAAAAGGGATTTCCTACCTGACAGTTGGAACTTATATGCTCTATTTAGCCACATAGTCACATGGACCATAAGTTGGAACATTTATTGTTGTGACACTAAGATTGTCTAATTTTTTTTGTTAGATTAGTAATCTGAGCAGATAAAGTAGTAAAGGAATTTATATTGTGCACTTCAGATCCCCTTCGATCAACTTTATCATTATTCCATTGGTAACTATTGGATGCCATCTCTTCCACTAGATCATATGCTACAGCCGGAGATTTTCTCATAATTGTGCTACCTGCAGCTACATCAATAATTGAACGATTAGAAGGTGTTATACCATTATAAAAAGTTTGGACTTGAAGCCATATTGGTATTCCTTGATGAGGACACTTTTTAAGCATCTCCTTGAATCGGTCCCAAGTTTCATACAATGATTCCCTCTTCAACTGTATAAAAATAGTAATGTTATTTCACATCTTTGCTGTTTTAGAGGGAAGAAAGAATTTAGCCAAAAATTTATGAGTTAAATCAGTCCATGTAGTGATTCTGCCTACAGGTAGTGAGTTAAGCCAATCCTTAATTTTATCACCTAGTAAGAATGGAAATAGTCTAAGTCTAACCACATCATCGCTAACTCCATTATACTTGAATGTGTCACAAATTTCTAGAAAATTAACAATGTATGCATTAGGATCATCACTCGGTAGTCCACTAAACTGTACACTTGCCTGAATCATCTGGATGATAGCAGGCTTGATTTCAAAATTATTGGCTTGAATAGTTGGCCTGCTAATGTTAGAGGTAGCTCCATTAATTGTTGAACAAGCATATTCCATGAGAGATCGGTTTGCATTTCCTTCATTCGCCATCTCTTCTTTTATTCCTTCAACTCTCTCTTGCTCTTTATCTTTTTGTTTATTAGTTCTTCGCAAGGTATGAAAAGTTCTTTCTATTTCTGGATCGTAAATTGCTAATTCTCCTCCATTAATGCGAGTCATACATTAGTTAACTTAAACAAAGTAAAAATACTAAAAAAAAAAATTAAATAAATAAATAAAAACTAAAAATAATCTAAATTAATCAAGATCAACAAGCTCTGATATTATTTTAGAATTAAATCTCTGGCAACGGTGCCAAAAATTTGATCGCTATAAATCTATAACCCTAGCAAGTGCACTAGTTATCAAGTAGTATAAAAATATCGTTCCCACAAGGATTTAATAAAATAAGTATTAAAGCTATAATTAATATAAAATTATTTAGAAACTTGAATTAAATTGGAATTTGAATAATTAAATCTAAAAATCTGAATTAAAACAAACAAATATTAATTAACTAATCAAACAATCAATAATAATTTGAGATAGCTGAGTCTATTGGTCTACCTAATCAATTCAATATATATCAATATATTAATCTAACTAAGACAAAAATTGATTATCATAAGCTAAAGTTTTTCTAATTTATTTAATATTCTCTTTGAAAATATATCAAATCTATTTTTATCAAGTAACCCTTAGATTTCTCTAATAGAGTTCTCAAGATAAAAGTACGTTAAGTCCTAAAAAAAACTTGTATAAAAATAACAGATGAATCATGTATATATATTTCTATATATCATTCAATTCACATCATGAATTACCATAGTCAATCATATGAAATCGTCTCTCAATTCATCCATATGAATCAATTCAATTAAGAGATGATTAAACTCTTAATAGCATTAAGAACAATAATTTACAAACATATGAAAATAAAATTGTCTTGATTAAATTAACTAATTTCAAAATATTGTATGATTTAGGCTTCCCATAGTCTTAGCTAAAAAGGAATTTAGTTTATATTTAATCTAATAAAAATCAAAGAAAATAAGAAAGAAACTATAATGAAAAACATTGGAGAGTGATTCTTCTTGATTTTGGGGTCTCTTTTAATCTTGATTTCTCCCTCACTAGTCTGCTTTATTTTTTGCAGTAGCTGCCTTTGTTTTTCCTCTAAAATTTTGTTCTTCAGTCTCAAAAAGGCCCAACTCCTTTTATAAGTTTCCAGCCCGACACATGCTCATGCATCCTGATAGACATGCCCATGTCTTCATTAAAAACAGTAATTTCCAGCTTATTTTTCCAAATATTCCTAAATAGATAAATCCAAAATAAGTGCAAAATAAATAGATAAATACTAATTAAAACATAAAAGAAAAACCTAAAACCTAAATAATTTGGGTAAAACTAATATATATAATTTACACCTATCACATGACAAATCAATAAATTCAAAAAATATTTGCATATATACTTATAATTTAATTTCATATATAATTTTAATAAATTACTCAATATATTCTTCTACTTCCATGCAATTTAAAAGAATATAAGTTTGGGTTGCCTTATATTCTTTGTTTGTCAATATTTTTCTCTTAGATCAACCAAATGGTCCACCAGGACGAGTAAATATTGATAAATTTCCAGGAAAATTAACCTCATTTGTAATTTCACTATCATCATTCTGAGGTACTTTTTTATACCATATGTAAATATGTGGTTTGAAATAGTATGAGCAAAATGATGATGATTTTTCAACTAAATAAGCATTGTTGATTGAGCCCTCAGGCTCAACTTTATTCTTGACATTATGTATTAAATGTTGTAGAAATCTACAAGTAAGGTATATGTTATTTTAACAATTAAATTTATAGGCCCGACACTTTCACACTCATGAAGAGGGGCTTTACGACCATGAAATGAGTTGTTCATGTGGGTTCAAAGCACTTCTTCACGGCCATGAATCATGGCCATGAATGGATGTTTCACGCCCATGAAGAAGAATCTGAAAAGTTGGCCAATTTACATAGAAACTTTTCTCATAGTTGTGAATGATGTTTCATGCCCATGAAGAATACTTCACGCTCATGAAAGGCTTACTAATGAGAATCTCTCATGTTTCTCCATTCTAACTTATCCAAATTCAATCAATTTATACATACACATGTTCAACACATCAAATTCAATCATAACTTATCATGTCTCAACATATAATCATTCTAAGAGTAATCTATACTCAATCATGATAAATTCTAGATTATCTACCATGCATATACATATACACATGCTAACATTTATCAAAGAGACATGAACAAATATATATTTTCTCCAACATTCCAAGTACTGGGTATTACATTACCCTAGGGTAAATATTGGCTTTACATATTATGGGTTTCAAAATATGGTAGTGTTGTTCTACCATACCTCAACTCCAGTGGTGCGACGGTCCTAGGGCAAGGGTAGGTTTAAGGCCACCATAAACCCGTAAAACTCCCATATCCTGAATCTCATTTATATTAAACATTCATATTAACTATAGATATCATACAATAATCATTTCTATGATCAATATAAGCATAATTCATATCTTTCTTTTTATATTATTTCATAAATTATCTCTTATTCTTTACTGATCAAAAGATGCATCCCACATCACCAAGGAACAAGGGTACCCAAAAGATAATAATTCATACATCAAAATATTATCATCCTCAAATGACTAACTACGGAGCTCTAGAGTAAACTCCCAATACATTTTGTATCATAATACCATACAATGAATATACATAGTCATATTTCAAAATAATTATAATGAAGGCTTCTTGGAAGAATGAGTTAAGAAGCTTGATCTTCTCTACTAGCTCCCTCACGAGCTACACTATCACCTGAAATCCATAGAAGAGGAGTGAGCCTTCAACTCAGTAAGATATGAACATGCAATAAGGAAAAAAAATACATATACATATATATACATATATAATCCGAAAGAAATAGCAATTTCAAGAACATGGGTACAAATCAGAAAGTGGTTAGGCTTACAAGAAACAAAAGTGCTCACAATCGAATAGCACTATCAAATATCATGGTAGAACTACAGAGTGCATCAGTAACCATGCTACTTATCACAACAGAGCGCATCAGTAGTCCTTGCTATCTTATCGCAAACGCATGCTTGGCCAAGCATACACCTAGAGCTCGTGGTCCCCTCTAGGTGGAGCACTGGTACAATAACCCTACCAGCTAGGTTCCCAAAGTGCACAATGGACCAATGAACTTACTCTCATTGGGAAGAGCGTTATATCCATAGGGTCATTGTCACACCCCAACTCTAGTGGTGCGACGGTCCTAGGGCAAAGGTAGGCTTAAGTCCACCATAAACTCGTAGAACTCACATATCATGAATCTCATACTCAATTGTATCAATTACAACATCATATATATATATATTTCATACACTGATCATGTCCATACATATAATTAAATATTAATCATATCTTTCTATTATCATTTCATAGCTTTCTCCTGTTCCTTAATGATCAAAAGATGCATCTCATATCACTAAGGAACAAGAGTACCCAAAAGGTGCCAATCATACATCAAAATATACTAGTATCCTCAAATGACTGACTACGAAGCTCTAGAGTATATTCCAATACATATTGTGATGTAATACCATTAAATAAATTTACAACATGTCTCAAAAGTTATTACAATGAAGCTTCTTGGGATAAACAAGTCAACAAGCCCGATCCTCTCTATTAGCTCCCTCACGAGCTATGCTATCACCTGAAATCCACAGAAGAGGAGTGAGCCTTCAACTCAGTAAGATATGAACATTATAAATCAAGTGCCTGAATATCCAACCATGGTCATGAATAAATATTTATACATATAGGCATGAAAGAAATCATAAGCTTTACTTGAAAGAAACATGGTATTTATAATAATTTGGCTATATCAAATCATGTCATAAATCAAATCATGGTTCATATTTAGAACATAAAATGCCCACAAAGAATGGTATTATCAAATCTCATCTGATAGAACTGATCTCATATCATAACATACGTATCGGTATCCCTGCTACCTTAACGTGCACACATGCTTGGCCAGGCATGTGCCTAGTGCTCACGGCCCCCTCTAGGTGGAACACTGATAAAAACCCTATCAGCTGGGCTCCCAAAGTGCACTATGGACCAATGAATTTACTCTCATTAGGAAGAGCGTTTTATCCATGGTTCATGGGTTTCAATCTCATAAGAAGCATAATGGTCACAAGACCATTATCATATAACATCATTCAAGTCGGGTTTACAAACAAGAAACATATGTACTTGATCCAAGAAAATTGATCAAGCCATTCTCATTATACAAGTATATAAATATATACAATAGGATAAACAATATAAGAATACTTGGTCATATTAATTTCAAAGAAGGATAAACAACTAGGACGTTTATACTTACCTTAATATAAGTTCTCTTGAAATTTCCTATAGCAAATTTCCAACTCTAATGCTTCAATTAACTTGATTTCTTCCTCCTAAGAAATTTTCCCAAATATACAAAATTAGAGTTTTCTCCAAATCAATAATATTTATCATGATTTCCTAATAATTAATTATCTTAGAGTCTCTATTCTTAATTCCCAATAACAATTTTATTTATCTCTTTAAGAAATTTTTGCATTTAATTTCGGAGTTACTGTTCATGGCAGTCTCACCAATCTAATTTCTCCCACATTAATTACCATTAATGACTGCAGATTGCTTGCAATAAATTCTATATATCCAATATTAATTATCCTAATCCATAGACTTAATTAAATCCAAAGAAAATAGCTTAGGAAGAAAATTTACCTTATTTCCTTCAAACTGAAATTTCTGAGATTCCTTGCTCAAATCTGATGATTTCTGCCTTAATCTAACATAATCTAGAAGTCTAATGCATTACTTTGAGTATTAATACCTTATAAAATTAAATGGATCTAACTTTGAGAAAAGAATGAAATTGAACGAAGAAAGAAAGAAAGAAAAATCGTGGAAAAGCTACTGGGGTTGCTGGGGTTAAATAGGCCACTGCCCAAAAATCTTGCTCGCCAGCCTGCCTTGCAAATCCTGCCTCGGCAAAGCTACCTCACCTAAGCCAGCTCGCCATTCCCACTTTGCATTTCCAGCTCGCACTTTCTAGCTCGCCAAACTTGATCCGACATTGCCACTTCACTATTCTAGCTCGCATATGCTACCTCGCAAGACTCTCCTTGCGAACTCTTCCTCGTAGATGCCACCTCGGCAATGCCTCTTCGCCTCTCCTCCTCTTCGCTTCTTCGCCTCTTCACTTCTTCTACTCTTCGCGAACTGCCACTTCGCACATTCTCTCTTCGCATAATGCTTCTTCGCATAATGCCACCTCGCCTTTCCTCTTCACCTTTCCTCTTCGCCAAACTCTCTTCGCCAAACCTCTTTGCCAAATCTCTTTGCCAAACCTCTTCGCCAAACTCTCTTCACCAAACGTCTTCGCCAGACTCTCTTAGCCAAATCCTCTTCGCCAAACCTCTTCGCACCTGCCACCTCGCATATGCCTTCTTCACCAATTGCCTACCTCGGCAATCTCACTTAGCCATTTCGCATTGCTGGCTCGCAAAATGCCACTTCGCATTTTGCCGGCTCGCCACACCAAAATTTCTTCTAAGTTAAACCTTTTCTGAACATCTCACACTTGACCAGCTCGCAAATGAGCTATAAATATCCAAACTTATTAATTTTTTCTGCCACTTAAAATCAACATGCAATGGCACAACATATAAAAATTTCAAATCATAAGGACCAACACACAATCCATGGGGACTCTCTAAATGTCACTTCTTCCCCAAAATCCAACTGAACAACCCTGAGAAGAACTACTCTCCACTGAGATATACTTATCCAAAAATTCTGAAATTTACAGCCATCATCATAACACATAAAGGAACATTTTTTATGTTTACACATTTAGCTAATTCTGCCTTAGTCATTCCCAATAATTTCAAACAGACACTGACTTCCTGCAGAAATATTCAACCAGACTAGTCTTGCTCAAATAGATATAACTCATCACTTACATAAAATTTTGCCAAACCATTTTACAAAATTATAGTTAAGACATAAGCTCACAACTTCCATGTTTTACACTTTATCAAATTATGTCTTTAAGATCATGCAATTATCATCACAAAATCCTGCAACTGCATTAAATCAAAATTCTGGAATTCTCAAACATTCATATTTGAATTTAATTAATTCTCCAAACATATAAAATTAATAAAAACATCACAAAATGACAGATATTACAGTCATATGGTTTCATCTTACAAGAACATATTGGTCATAAGACCATCAACATATATCATAATTTCAATCAATTTAATAAGTAAGAAGCAAGTAGGAATCATGTGAACTTGATCCAAGAAAATTGACCAAGTCACTTACATTATATACATATATATGGTAATCACATGAACAAGTGAGAAATCTCGATTTTTAGGATATCATAAATTTTCAATTAATAGCTCAATGATATGATATCAAATATGCAAGAATCATATGGTTTAACATTATGAATATTCGGTCACATCATCTCAAAGAAATATTAAACAAATGCAATGTTCATACTTACCTCAATACACTTTTACTCTCAAATTTCCTTTAACAGATTGCCCACAATAATCTCCTCAATTTCTTTGGTTTCCTTCTCTTAAGAAATTTTCCCCAAATATACAAAAATTAGGGTTTTCTTAAATCACTACTATTCAACATGATTTCTTAATAATTAACCATCTTAGAGTTTCTATTCTTAATTACCATCATCAATTTAATTCATCTCTTAAGGAAAAATATGCATTTAATTCGAATTTACTGTTCATGTTACTATTCATGACAGTTCATAAATTCTGATTCCTTTAACATTAATTACAATGCATAACCTTAAAATGCTTGCAATAAATTCTATATACCTTTAATTGACTATTCTAACCATCAGAATTTATTAATCTAACAAGAATTGATATTTGAAAAAAAATTTACCTTATTTCTTCAAAAACTAACTTCCTGAAATATTCTGCTTGATTCTGACAATTTTTGCCTTATAATATATTAATTTAGAGATCTAATGCATTAATTTTGAATATTAATGCCTTAAATAAGAAATGGAACAAATCTGGAAAAGACAGAAGAAGAACGAAGAAAGAAAATCGCACAGAATATCGCTACTGGGCACTAGGTTAAATAGGCCGCTACCCAAAATCATGCTCGCCAGCTCGCCTCGCTAACCAGACTCGGCAATGCTACCTCGCCTAAGCCAGCTCGCTATACTGATTCGGCAATGCCACTTCGCAATAGCCACTTCGCATAACCAGCTCACATATGCTACCTCGCATATGTTGCCTCGCCAAACTCTCCTCGCGAACTCTTCCTCGCATATGCCACATCAGTAATGCCTCTTCGCCTCTTTGCTCACTCGCTTCACCTATCTCCCTCTTTGCCAAAGTCTGCTTGCGAACTGCCACTTCGCACATTCCCTCTTCGCATAATGTCTCTTCGCATAAAGCCACCTCGCCTTTTCCTCCTCGCCAAATTCCTCTTCGCCAAACCTCACTTCGCATATGCTACCTCGCATATGTCTCTTCGCCAAATGCCACTTCGATAACCTCACCTCACCACTTCAGCAACCTTACCTCACATTGCCGGCTCGCAAATGCCACATCGCATTTGCAGGCTTGCTAACACTAATCTCTACTGAGCTGAAACCTTACCTGGACAACTTACACTTAGCCAGCTCGCAAATGAGCTACAAACATCCAAACTTCCTGATTCTTTTTGTCACTTAAAATAGATATACAGATACTCAACATATCCAAAATTCAAATCATAAAGGCATCTATATTGACCATGGCGACTCTCTAAATTCACCCAGACTTACTGCCCCAAAATCCAGCCGGACAGACCTGAGAAAATTCACTCTCCAGTGAGTTATACTTATCCAAAATTCCTAAAATTTTACAGCCAATATCACAACACACAAAGGAACATTTCTCATGTTTATACCTTTGGCTTAAACTATCTCAGTCATTCCCAAAAATTTCAAACAGACACAAACTTCCTACAGAAATACTAAACCAGACAAGTCCTGCTCACAGAGGCTTAACTCCTCACACACACAGAATTTTTACCAAGCCATTTTACAGAATTAAATATGAAACATAAATCCACAACTTTTATTTTTTACACTTTACCAAATTATTTCTTTAAGAACATGCAATCAACCTCACAAATTCTTGCAACCAGGAATTACTGCATCTTCTCAAAACATTCATATCCTTAATTAATTTAAATTCTTCAAGTATACAATAAATAAAATACAACAAAAATGATAGATATTACATGTTCTCAATCTTGATGGATGGGAATTGGTTTTGTACAATCCTAAAGAACAAAGTTCACAACAGTTTATATAGTACCTGATGACTGGGATTGATTTGAACTTTCAAGCGATTATATACGAAGAGCCTTGTTTCCCCAAATGTTGCCCAAGGCCAGGTTTAATGATTCTTATTGATGTGCGAGGAAACAAGTAAATATGACTAGAATACGTCTATGCCTTAAACGTCTTTGAATTCACAAAGAAAATAATTTCTGGAGTCTATGATGAATAAAATAAGACTGAAATTTTATTTATAATAAGAAATTCCTAAATTATTACATAATAGGTCTATTTATAAAACATCAAATCCTAATTAGAAACTAAAAAAAATATTAAATAGGAATTCTAATTATTCTAGAATTACTTGAAAAACAAGAAAAGTAAATCGAATCTAATTAGGAAATTAGATAAGTTTAATAAATTTAATCTAAATAGAAAATTAAATAAATATAATAAAAATATTTACAAAAATAGATAATTATTATCGCATCAACATCAATTTCTATTTTTTCTTCCTTAATAACTACTTTAACTTGTGGATCTTGTATATTTTCTTCTTTGATTTCAAATTCTTGAATATTAAGAATTTCACAAGCTTCCACCCCCATTTGACATATATTTAGTAACTAAATTTTCTTGTACATGTTTAATATCTAAACTCATTCATAGCGAGAAGTCTCACTCTTGATTGGTTGAATTTCATTTGAACCATCCTTATAAATTTGACTACTGTGATGAGTAAAATTTTTTTCATAGACTTATAGAGCTGAAATGAGAATAATTTTATAACTTCTTATAATACCTATTTAACTTCTTATTTAAATTATAAAGCATATAATAATCATCATAAAATTCATCGACTAATAATTCTTTCATTTTTGTCCATGAACGAATTTTACAATATATTTTTTGATAAACAACTTGCCATTTCAAAGCATCATCTTTTAATTTCCAAGAAGCAATCTAATTTTTTCCTTTTGATGAATATCATAATAATCAAAATATACTTTCAAATCAAATAACTATTTTATAAAATTTTCTTCATAAAAATCGCCATCAAAATAAGAAATACATTCCCAATTAGGAACGTCTCTATAAATATATTGATTATGAGTGCAAGATCTATCATATTTACGATTCCAAAATTAATAATTATTTTCTAAATCAGGAATACATCGATTGTAAGCAATATCGTTTTAAGTGTTATTTTTTCCATATTTTGGATCTAAAAAATTTACTCTTAAAAGATTTTGCCCTTCACGATCACTGTCAACGAAAATATTACTTCGAACTGCATAGATTATCATTGAAGAGATAAGTTTTGACCTGCTCTGATACCACCTAACGCAGTGAGAAAGCGGATAAATAAGACTAGAACACGTCTATGCCTTAAACGTCACTAAGTCCACAAGAAAGATAATTTATGGAGTCCACCAGAAATAAATAAAAAAAAGACTAAAATTTTATTAATAATAAGATATTCCTAAACTATTATATAATAAGTCTATTTATAAGATATCAAATCCTAATTAAAAACTAATAAAATGATTAAATAGAAATTTTAACTATTTTAGAATTACTTAAAAAATAAGAAAAATAAATTTAAAGTTAAGAAATTAGATAAGAATAATAAATTTAAGTTAAATAAAAAATTAAATAAATATAATTAAAATATTAATAAAATTAGATAATTATTACCGCATCACTTGTTTACCTTCATTAGTCGGCTTTCTTTGTTTTATATTTGTGTGGATTATTAATTTTCAATTTGCATTTGCTGGAAATGGGAACATCCCACATCCGACAAACGAAGTAAAAAATAGCAAGATATAGGTCATGGCTCATCAAACTAAAATGGCCACTCCAACTCAAGGAGAACAACCAAAATTGATGGGTCTAGTGAAGAATCCAGTAATGCAAGGAAAGCCCAATACTCCTGGTTGAACTCCAAGCATAGAAAGAGCCCATGGTTCATGGGCACCAGGAAAATTAAGAGTATTTGTCCGGCTAATTACTGGGAGATTATTATTATTTTTGTAAATTATATTAAATGAGCCTTATATCTTTTTTTAATTATATTAAGCAATCGCTATTAAAAAATTTATTAAATTACTGAAAAAAATTTATAATACCAATTATTTCATTTTAATTTTCACTTTTAGTAACAGAACAACAATGCATGAAATTATATAAAACAATTCCTTCAATTTATAGTCTGAGCATTTACACTTGCATGATTGAATATTTATGTGAAAATTTAGTTAAAATAAACAAAATTAATTTTTAGTAAAATAAAAATTAACTCTAGTAATTTTTACAATAATCAGAAAGTACTGCTGGGACATCTATCTCATTTATCAGCTCCTGGCACGCCCATCCAGGCAACCAAAACAAAGTGGGTAGACGAAGAGCCTCATGTTAATAAATCATGCAATTTAAAGAAACAATGTAGAAATTACAGGTTCCTTAGTAGCCTTGTCTGTGGCTTCAATAAAAATACACAGCAATAGCGGGAGAGATGGCCAGAGTATCAAAGATGTACAGTAGTGGGTAACCAACTCGGATAATCAACAATGCCAACATTTGGAGCAATGATCAAATGAGGATATGAATCCTGTCCACAAACAAGTCAATAGAAACTGCAATGTAGAAACAAGTCAATGGAAATTGCAATGTAGAAATTGCTCCTCCGCCGCCGCCTCTAATCACTTCCTCATCCATTTTCGTAAAACACAAACCAGTAACCTCTTCCAATAATTTAATCCCTTCGATAGCCACCTAAACTCCCTTTAACTCACCAACTTTAACTCCAGGAAAAATCGTAACCGCATCTTCCATAGTTCTCCGCCGTCCGATTACCGAAATCGAACCATGAGACGAACAAATATAGTGGCATTACTATTACCTGTAAAATCGAGATCCATTATCAATACAGGGAAACCCATGTCGAAAACTAGTATTACCTATAAAATCAATTTGAATTAAAGCAACAAAATGGAAAATCCATAAACTGTCGCCTTCATCCATCAGCCCCTTAAAGCGCCAAGCTTCAAGTCTGGTGGCTCATTAACTCGAGTTGTCATTTTCATATCTATCCCAATTCCAAAATTTTGACTGATTTCTCCACTGTTAAAAAAAAAAAAAATAGCAGAGTGGTAAGCACCGAAAACTGATTAGGAAGTTCACCAAAAGCCACAAAACTGGTTGCAGAAGCAGCCAAGCAATGGAAAACCTCAAAGCATACTAAAAAAAAAGTCTACAATAAAAGGAGTAGGGCACCTTTGGACTGCAATAAAATGGCTTTGGATGGGTTCCAGCAAGGAGAAAGGGAGAGGAGTTTTAATGTACGGGATAGAAGATGAAAAGGAATGGATAATTTGAGTATTATAAAATAAAAGAAAAAATTTATTTAAAAATTGACTTGAAATTGTTGATTAACCATAAAATGATATAAATTGGATGGAAAGAGCTCATTTTTAAAAAAAACAAAATTTATAAATTATTTAATATAATTTTAAAAATATAATGACTATTTAATATAATTTGAAAAATTATAGGACACAATATAATTAACCCATAAGTAAATAAAAATTTCAATGATACTGTTGTCTTGTTTCTATTACATATTGATAATAATAATACTAAATAAATTAAAATTTGAGATATTGATTTTTTTTTTTTTTTTTTGTTATTTTTTATCCAAAGAAAACATTTATAAAAGACAAAGAAGATAGAAAAATCTCTCAAATAATAAAACGCAAACTCAAAATCATGCCCAAAATCAAAGGAATAAGTGAAAATAAACTAAAAATGAAAAGAGAGAAGAAAAAAAAAGGAAAAATAGAAGAAAATTTTCAAACCAAACATAAACAATAAGAAAGAAAAAAATCTCACAAATAACCGCATGTAACTTTAAAATCGTGGGTGAAATCAAAGGAAAAATTGAAAAGAAACTGAAAATCATAAAGAAAGTAGAAAAAAAAGAAGAAAATTGGAAAACAAAAGAAAACAGTAAAAAAGATAATAAGAAAGCAAAAAACTATGTAAATGAAATATGCAATGGGTAAAATTGAAAAAAAAAAAACAAACAAAAGAGACTGTAAATAAGAAATAAACAACAAAAGAGTATTATATGGTATAATTTCCTCCCAAATTTAATTGACACTAACAACTAATAAGTGTGAAGTAAAAGAAGTGGTGAACGAGAAACAACAATCACCATAAGAGATGGTAAAGAAGTAAACAACAAAAAAGTAATATGTGGTATAATTTCCTCCCAAATGTAATTGACATTAACAGCTAATAAGTGTGAAGTAGAAAAAGTGGAGAACAAGAAATGACAATCACTATAAGAGACAGTCAACTTGCCATGATAAAGACAATAATCACATTAAGAGAATTTATATATAACAAAATTCAAGAGGAACCAGTCTGGATCAAATTCAAATCAGATCAACAATTAAGAAATGCCAACTTATTTGGAAATTTATTATAGGATATCTTTGGACGGTGAAATTGGAATTAAAAAATTTAATTTTAATTCTAATTCTAGAAAATTAATATTTTGTTGAAATTGTAATGTCATTTTTATATCACACAGAGAATTGAAATTCTATAAAAATTGATATTGATGAATGGGACCCGCCAGCTGTGTTGATAATGGCAATGGCGGTGGTGGCTATAGCTGGTATTGATGGCTAGCACCAATGATGGGTGGCAATGGCAGCCAACAATGGTGGTAGCAGTGGCAGTGACCGACATAGCCATAATGACGTAGTAATGGATCATTGCTACTGTGGCAGAGTGATGTTGGTTATTATAAAATTATAATTTTTAAGGGTTGAATTAAGAATTATAAAATTATTTTTCTAATTATATTATAATTTTATAAAATTATAATTTTGATTTTAGATATTTTATCAAACGGTGGAATTGAAATTGAGCCATTTAATTCAAATTTAAAGTTATTCAAATGGACCCTTACAGTTTTAATTCAAAGATAAACGTAACTTTTATTTTGTAACAATTATAATCTTGTTATCAATACAACAATTCTTTTTTCCTATGGAAGTGTTACTGTCTTTTGTGATATTAATTTTGTAAAGTTGTATCAGTGAATCAAAGGACTCATAGATAGTTACATTTATATCTCGCATGGTCAGTGGTTTGAAAAGAAAAGTTAGTTAGCGCACTTCGACAATTGAGGAATCTCACACCTTTGACACAATAGCAAAAGGTTAGACAAAACAACCAAGGCAGCAATAGCAGCCTCATGCTTTTGCTACAACGAATCTAGTCACACATCTAACCACTTATGAAAGTAAAGGAGCCTTGGAGGGTAATTAAGGAGTTTTCTTGAGGGAACTTGTTGCCTAGCCTTGTCCCCCGGTGAGTCTCAATACAATGTGGGATGTTGTTTTGTTTCTATTACATATGCAACAATGAGTACTTACTACTTTTGATAATAATTAGTTCAAGAATCAAGCAAAAATCAGTATCATGTTTTTTGTTTTGTGTTTACTACTTTTAGCAAAAATCAGTGAATTATTTTCATTCATATACATAAACGTTAATAAAATAATTGCATTTGTTGTTTTCTTCACATTAGATAATTACTGCCATTAATTACAACTTAATTAATATTATAATATAGTCAAAATTAGGTTTAATGATAAAAGTATAACAACTGAAGTAGGTAGCATTTGCAAGTAACATGCTACCTAAACTATTATATATATACATAAATATTAGAAGTTTTACTGGTTTAAGTCATGGTGTTCTTTTTATAATCGTACAGAAGAAGTTTCATCGCAGTTTTGTTATATATATTGGTTAATTAATTTCACACACCACATAGCATTCACAAATAAATCAAAGTGAAGAAGCCATGCCTAGACTCCTTCCTCAACTCCCTCTTGAAATCATCATTCACATACTCTCAAGGCTTCCTTTGAAGCCTCTTCTACGTTTCAAGTGTGTAAGCAAGTCATGGTGTTCTTTGATCTCCAATAATCCTCAATTTGCCAAACTCCACCTTCAATATGCAAAGCTAGATTCTATTGATAACCGCCACAGGCTCTTTCTTTCCACTTATCCTTACCAATCGGTAGATCATGAAGCCTACTGTGATGGCCATGAGTACAACACTTTAGCAAGGGAGCTCATCTATCCTGTGAAAACTCCAGAAGATATTGAATTTGTGGGATCTTGTGATGGCTTGATTTCTGCAGTTTTTGACTCTAACCCTCAAATCATTGTTTGGAATCCATCTACAGGAAAGTCCAGGGAGTTGCCATCAACATATTCTTTTCCAGATGACATGCTCTTTTATGGATTCGGATACGATTCGTGCATTGATGATTACAAAATAGTCAGAGGTATCATCTCTAGTTTTAGTAAGGTAAAAATGGAGGTGTTTTCCTTAAAAGGTTGTACATGGAGAACAATTCAAGACCTCCATTGTACTGTTTCCTTCAAGGGCTCAGCAACTTATCTAAACGGGATTTTGCATTGGGTAGGTGAGGAAAATGGTTCTAACAAAAGGACCGTAATCGTTTCATTTGATTTGGCAGAGGAGAAATTCCTGGAGATGATACCAGTGCCAGATCATGTTCCTAAATATTATGTCTTAGAATGTAAGGTTTTAGGTGATTTCCTATGTGTATGTGATACTACTCATACACCATATTGTGAGGCATGGACAATCAAAGGATATGGCGCAAAGGCTTCTTGGAATAGATTGTTCAGTTTCAGCAGCGACCCATTGCCTGGATGTAAATATTGGTTTTACATATTTTGTGTTGCAAAGAATGGTAATATTTTGTTCAATCTTGATGGATGGGAATTAGTCTTATACAATCCTAAAGATCAGAGTTCAAAGGAGTCTGCCATACCCAATGATTATGGGGACTCCTTTGAAGGAATTACTTTCATAGAGAGTCTTGTTTCCCCAAATCCTTGTAAGGTATTTGCTATAGTTTAGTAATTCTTGTTTACCTTAATAGGCTTCATTTGTAGGCTGACATTTCTTTTTTACTCGCTTTTTTGTTGCTGTGGTTTCTTGGTTTTCTGTTTCTACTGTAAATAAATAAATTTCATTGATGTTCTAGTAGCATATACAATGTTGATTATGCTTTAGCAGGAATAAGCGACCATATGTTAAATGATTAAGGAATATACATATATATGCCATCCATCAATATGATTAAATGATAACTTAAATATTATAATATAGTGGAAATTACTTTTAATGGTAAAATAAAACAACTAGAGTGCGTAACATTTGCAATTGTGTTTTACTAGATCGAGTCGAGCAAAGCTTACTATTTTATTGAGTTTTTAATTCGAAGCTTAATATGCATATTCAGGTCTCATTCACTTTTATAATCTTTCAGAGGAAGTTTCCAGTTTTGTTCTCTCTCTCTCTCTCTCTCTCTCTCTCTATATATATATATATATATATATTGGTTAATTTCACACGCTATGTAGTACAAATCAAAGTAGGAAATCATGCCCAGATTCGTTCCTCAACTCCCTCTTGAAATCGTCATTGACATACTCTCAAGGCTTCCTGTGAAGCCTCTTCTACGATTCAAGTGTGTTTGCAAGTCATGGTGTTCTTTGATCTCTAATAATCCTAAATTTGCCAAAGTTCACCTTCAATGTGCAAAGCTAGATGCTAATCACAACCGCTACAGGCTCATTCTCTCCACCTATCCTTTCCAATCCATAGATCATGAAGCCTGCTGTGATGGCAATGAGTACAATACTGTAACTAGAGATCTCAGCTATTCAGTGAAAAGTACCGAAGATATTGAATTTGTGGGATCTCGTGATGGCTTGATTTCTGCAGTTTTTGACTCTAACCCACAGATTGTTTGGAATCCAACTACAGGAGAATCCAGGGAGTTGCCGGCAACAAGTTCTTTTGCAGATGACAAGCTCTTTTATGGGTTTGGATACGATTCATATGTTGATGATTACAAAATAGTCAGAGGAATCATCTCTAGTTCTAGTACTCGCGTTAAAATGGAGGTGTTTTCCTTAAAAAGTTGTACATGGGGAACAATTCAAGACCTCCATTGTACTGTTTCCTTGCAGGGCTCAGCAACTTATCTAAACGGGATTTTGCATTGGCTAAGTGAGGAAAATGGTTCAAACAGAAGGACTGTAATTGTTTCATTTGATTTGGCAGAGTAGAAATTCCTAGAGATGATAGTAGTGCCAGATCATGTTCCTCAAAATATGGGCTTAGATTTAAAGGTTTTAGGAGATTTCTTGTGTGTTTGCGTTACTACTCACACACTATATTGTGATGCATGGATAATTAAAGGATATGGCGCAAAGGCTTCTTGGAATAGATTGTTCAATTTCAGCAGCGACCCATTGCCTGGATGTAAATATTGGTCTGACTTATTATGTGTTGCAAAGAATGGTAATATTTTGTTCAATCTTGATGGATGGGAATTAGTCCAGTACAATCCTAAAGAACAGACTTCAAAACAGTACAGCATACCCAATGATGATGGTGACTGCTTGGTAGAAGGGATTATATACATAGAGAGTCTTGTTTCCCCAAATCCTTGCAAGATATTTTCTACAGTTTAGTGATTCTTGTTTTCCGCAAATCACATTTCCTGTTTTTTAACACCTCTGTTCTGTGTTCTGAGGCCTCTTGGGTTTCTGTTTCCATTATAAGTAAATAAATTTCATTGATGTTTCTTACTTTGTTCCATAGCATCTGCAATGCTGATTATGCTTTAAAAGGAATAATTAACGACAGCTAATAGAAATCCAATATGCCAAAATAGATAATAAAGAAATTATCCTCATAAAATGAGACCTGTATATGCAAGAAATAAATAATATTGTAAAATATACACAAGAAAGTATTGTGTATTTTTCCAGCAAACCCTTGCAAATCAATAAGTGACGACAACAAACACACCACACAAACAACAAACTTGATCTTTCTATCAAATTTGACACTATCGTAGAATCTTAAAACAATTCATTTGGGAACATCTTTAATACTGTAATACATAAAATTTTCGAAAACTTACACTACACCTTGCTAGCTTACACTAAATCTTGCTAGCTGCATAGCTGAATAGCATTCTGAAGTGATGTGATATATCTGCATTTCAAGCAGGAAACAGAAACAAATGTTATGTTTGAGTAGATACAGAAGTTTTGGATATCTTAATAGAAAAACAAGTTATGTATTTGTTTCATATTTAGTTTACTTTTCCCCTATCAGTATCACAGCTATAAAAGCTGGTTTCAAACAAACTTGGGCGGTGTTTTCTATTTTGAGTACAGGAAATATATCCATCAAGATCTAAAATGAAATTAGAGCAACTAATTCAGGTATAAACCAACCTTTGTGAACTCACGAAGAAATGGTAGAAATCAAATCAACCAAAAAAGAAATGCAATAGGAGCCGCACAAAACCAGAAATGAGACTGGCTAAATTCTGACCAATACCTCCTACAACAACAAACAACTTCCAAAAGACTAAACACAAACTTATCAAACAAACCTTCTTACAATAATCCAACCAGATGATGCCCCATATCTAACTAACATCATTTGAAACAGAATTTTTAGGATAACAGATCACTATTTTCTGCCAAGGGCACCGAAATATTTTTCAAGGGTGAGAAACAGACAAAATTCCATTCCTCCCCCTTGTGGACAAAAAAATTCCAAAATACAATTTTTGAAGATCCATACTAACAGAAAAGCGAAAGTTGCAATTACTTTTCTTCATAATAATTAGCACCTACCAGAGATTTTCTCTTGAAGCAAGCTGATCAAAACATTCATGCCATTTACCCAGAAATCTGACCATATCAAATTTGATGCCAAACCCATCATGCACATTTAAGCAGGAAAGGGGTCTCAGTTCGCAATAAACATAGGATTGTCTACATTTCTCAGAAGCTTTACCTTAAATCAACCAATGCAGCAACTTTTTTTTAGATGATTTGGTCAAAATATATGAAAACAATTTGTGACTGCCATATCAAATAACAGATCATTAGTTGACTTTCGATCTGCACTGCCTGTCCGCCTTCATGTATTTCTAATAACGAGGAGTTCTCAGTGTGAATCTCAACTTGCGTAAGCAACATCACATGAACACAACATACAATACAACATCAATTAATTGAGCTCTTCCAACACAATACGCTATCTAACAAATTTCCATGTATAATCTTATTGCTTATATCTAAATGCCAATACCTGCTAGCCAATATTCAATGCAAACCAGCAATGCTAACCAGCACTCTATAACTTGCAACTAAATCTTTGCATATGATCAGCAACAGTGGATTAATTGAGATCCAAATTTCATTCAAGGTCCATAACCAAACCATTTAATAATGCTAGTCACTGCCAAAGATTAATTTCATCTTGCCACAAATACACAACATGCTTTATGCTTTCTCATTATCGTTGCTTCAAGCGTATTTTGTACATCATTTGTTTTTTATGTGCCTTCCCCTATCTTATCGTTAATATGTCTCCTTGCGTCCAGTTATTCAGTCCATGGCTAAGTAGAATGAATCAACATATGCATATGGTTCAATCGTTCATTTTTCATGAAACATAAAGTGGATAAAAACTGAGTGAGAAATATGTTTGAATTTATATAGCAGTTTTTTCAATTTTGTTCCTGAACTTTCAGTTGAAAGACTTGATAGCATTAAGAATTCCAAGTTTCTAACTATGACTAAGTGGCAAGTCGTCGTAAAAAAGTAAAATACAGAAAGACATATTAATAAAGCAATGAGAACATATCAATAATTTATCATATGTTGATATTGGTTAATCAACTTCCAATTTCCCACCCAACAGCTTTTTAGGAGAACTATCACACACTGTGATTTATGCATCATTGATGTTTAGAGAAGTTCATTTAAGATGATCAGTGGCTCAGAAGCAAGGTAGAAGCAGCAGGATCCCTAAAAGATGAGAATTGATTTTTCCAGGTCTGTAGTTAAATTTCAGTTGCCCCCTAAACCCACCGGTTTAAAACTCCTACACCTTTTCATTTATTTTTATCTATTTAAGATTTCATACTTATTCACTCCAGTTCTGTAATACCTTAGAAATGCATAATAAGTTTTAATAAATAAAATTTTCAGTATATAGATTAAAATTATCGAAATAACCAATAATAATTTTAGAAAACCAGTTAGAGTGAAAACAGGAAAATTTTTCGGAAAACGTCGATACCAATATCGTCGCCGTAAAAATAGCGGAACGGACGACGGATGAATTTTTGAATTTGGATTGAGAATAATTGATAAGTAATATTCACGTGTGAATACAGTAGAAAGAAATTTGAGAAAATATTACAGAACGCTCACAAAACGAGCAAAAAAGTATTTTCGGTGAATAGTGAAATTTGTCTGTCCGATTTTCAGAACGACTCTGAAACTATTTTTATTAAATATTATTAATTAAAATATGATGTTTAAACATTCACTTTAAGTTCTAATTCCCAACGGAACTTTCAGAATAAATTACCGAGTGAAAAAGAACCAAAAACAAATTTCAAAAAATTGGAGGATTAAAGTGAAATTTGCCTATTTTGTCTTACTATATAAAGGACACTTAGAGATTTTTTTGTCCAATTTTCTGCCCATTTTCCCATTTCTTGCCGTGAGCTTTTCCTTTCTTTTTTTTTTTTTTTTAAATTTTCTAAGCTTTGTTTGTGAAGAGAAATTCATCCAAATCAATAATTAAATCCATACAAACATCAAACCGCCAAAATCAACCATAAAAGTTGAAGAAAAATTGAAGAAAAATCGAAGAAAAATCAAAGGAGAATTTCAGCCATTCTAGGTATTTTTGATAAGTTGATGTTTTAATTGATTTTATGGTTTAATTAGCTTAAATGGATGATGAAAGGAATAGGTAAATGGTTTAATTGCATCAATTGATGCATTAAATAATTTTTCCCAATTTAAAACCCTAAAATTGAAGTTGTGTGATATGATTTTTAGTATATGGATTAGGATGGGTAAATTGGATTTAGAATAAGTCAATTGGGTATTTTTAGATATTTAATTGACGTTCGTTTCGTTGCAGAAAACTCGTTTGAAGAGAATCGTCAAATTTGGCCTAAACCGAGGATTTAGGGATTTGCTAGCAATTGCTTTGTTTTTGGTGATTTGGAGGTTTAGGTGAATCTACTATGCATTAATTTACTTGCCCAAATTAATAAATTGAACTTTGGAAACTAATTGTGAAAAATGGTTCTTAGCCGAACCCTAAATGTGTCATTTTTGCCTTGTTTTGTTCTTATTATTGGTTTGTATTTTCTTGGCATATTTGATACCTTGAATAAAGATTATTGAGTTGTAATTGTTGCCTATAAATTGCTTTCCATGTGCATATTTGTTGATAATTGGGACAATGTCGATATTGCACCAAAAACATGCCGAAATTTCCGTAAGCCAACCATTTGAATGCCACCGTCGCCAGCGATAATGGCATGCCAATTACGTCAACTTTTTGACCGAAAATGACCAAAATATGGTTGTTCCCATTTTTTGTCGTTAGATCTTTAGACGTCGTTTAATTGATTATTATTGATGTTTTATTGATTTTAGGCTCATTAATCGATTCTGATGAGCTATTACTACTTAACTGCTATTGATTGATTAATATCGAGTTTGTTGAGATTGAGGATACCATTGTTGCATCATGGTATCCACTGATATGTTGTTTCTTGATATTGATCCTTATACGTCATGACAGAGCTACCGATTCGATAGGGTAGTGGGAAAATACTGTCGACCTTGTGCACATTGTATTACTGATACTCTAGCTAGGAAATGGGTTATAGACCTAACCATAAGACCTGGCTCGTCTTATGATACATATATTGCTACAGGAGATTGTATGTGCGCATATAGTTCGCATATAGTCCATATTGATTGCTACAGGAGATTGTATAATTTTATACAATCTATCCATTTATCAGTTTTTCTCTATGGTATTAAACCTTTGAAATTCCTTATTGCTCTATTCTGTCATTTACTGTAAATGCTTCTATCAATTGTTTATTCTGAGTATTTGATATCATTGGTTCCTTTGTAAATCTCATTTTCATTGGCGATGCATATAGATTCACTGAGTATCTTATATACTCACCCTCTTATTGTTTACTTATTTCAGGAGA